>APFE030805054.1:1348-24973 GCA_000404065.3 Pinus taeda
GGAGGTTGCCCCCTCGAAGAGGCTGAATTCTAAGGCGTTGATCTATCTTTTCTATCTTTTCTTGAGATGGTTTCATAACATGGAACCAACTCTTCAGATTCAGAATCACCTCAGAATGAAGATGAACAAGCAAAAGAACTATCAGGTATGAATTTGTTATCCTCTAGTGATACATTTCTCTGTTCATTTGAAGATGATGAAAGTGACAACGAAACAACTGAATTTTCTCTTATGGGAGAAAGAGAAAGATATCAAATAGAGGCAGAATTTAAAAAACTCACAGACAAAATTAAAGATCAGCAAGATCTTTTAGAAAAAAGGGAGTGTGCCTTCAAAGAAGAAGTTACCAGACTAAAAGCTCAACTGGAGGAAGGAAACAAAGTAAGGAAGTAGTACAAGGAAAAGGAAGATCAATGTCAAAATTTGCAGGATGAAGTGACATCATTAAGAATTGAAGTAAATAAAAGAAGCACAACAATAAAGAAACTTAAAGATAGATCCAGTTACTATGAAAGTCTTGAAGCTAAGATTCTCTCTCTAAAAGAAGATATTGAAAAATCAAATAAGCAGAATGAAAAACTACTCCAAGCTCTTGAAGAACAATAAAATGAAGTTCTCGAATTAAGGCAACAAGTGGAATAAGGAAGAAAAGCTGAAGAAATCATGAAGAAGCAGTATCTTGAAAAGAAGAGCAATATTAGGTTGAGGTAACTATACTAAAAGGTAAATTAGAAGAAAAGGATAAGCTTTTACGATTTCAAGATAGTACTAAGATTTTGGATGATATTATTAGTAGTCAAAAGTCTCCTGCCATTAAATCTGGTCTTGGTTTCATGAATTTGTCGAAGGTGAATCTAGCTCACAAGGGGAGGCAAGGAAATCTAATGCAAAATATAAAATTCTCAACAAGGAGATAAGAGGTCAACCCCATCAACAACCAAGGAAAGAAATTCTTTAATGAATCCTTTACTCCTAACTGTGGAAGTGATAGTCGGTTATTTCCTCAAATGAATAATGGTGAATGTTTTATATGTCATAATTTTGGACATGTTGTAGTGAGATGTAGAAGTAGAATGGTTCAAGACCATCACACAGAAAGATCATTAGCTACTAGGAAGTTTAAGGGATATTTTTTTTCTTGCAATATGTTTGCTCACAAAGCCATTGACTGCTATAGAAGGAATATGAAACACGTAAGATGTTATGCATGTCACAAATTTGGACATATAGTAAAGGAATGCAGGAGAAAATTTTGGGCACCATATCAAAAGGAGAAAACATCATCACACTCGAAGATATGGAAGAAGAAGGAAGTACAATTAGAAAAATGTGGCATGGCATAGTGTACAAACATAACAGACTCAGGGGGAGCTGAGAAGTGTGAAAATTCAGTGTTCTAAATCCCATACGCAAGTTTCATGAAGACAAGTTGTGTATATACGCGATTTCGAATTTGCACAGTTGCGTATATGTTGGCTTAATGAAGAAGTAGTGGGACAGACTCAGAAAAATGATCTGATATGATTCAGACAATTTTCAATTATCTTTTCTGTCTTGATGATTGATGACTATAGTATATAGAAGTGCCTTTTTGATGACTTGATGTATATTTGATTCATGATGATGCCTTGATATTTCTTACTGAGATATGAAATGATCAAATTTGACAGTCAATAGGTGGAACAGGTTCAGGGGGAGAACATGACATGCTTCTAATAAAGCATTGTTGGCATTATGTTTAGAAGTCTTTGGTACCTAATCAATGATGATGATTCTTATGTGGCTAAAGTGTTTAAATGATACATCTTGCTATGTTACAATTATGAGTTTCCCATGATGAAATCTCAGATGATACTTGTATTGCTTGGGGTTACACAGTTGTTATTCAGATCATATTTATGGATGATTGTGGATGAATTTTTGATGATGCATACAATACATATATATTGCTTACATGGTGATCTTCATAAGGACAAGGAGAAGTACAAAGCTTGAGTACACAATTTCATTATTTGATGATAAGCCACTCATTTCTTTTATGCTAGTGTCATCATGCCTTCAAATATGCATATGGTGTAGTTTTGATACATGATTCCTATAGTTCTTGGCTCTCACATCGCTGAGGATTGTTGTTGTTATAGTATCAAGAAAGCTGGACAAATGACCATGCGCTCATGGTTTGCTAGATACATAATTGATGGATACACATTATGTTGGATACATGGATGATTACTTAAGTTGCATATTGATAAATATTGTTGGTTGGCCAAGATAATGGTGTTATTGCAGGTCTCATGAAGACATAGCTATTTTGAGACATGGATATTCGAAGACAAAGCTTACTTAGTCACATAATGATGATGAGTTCTTACCTTATGAAAATAGGTTGATACTCACATATGTTGATTATCATGGTTGATGCTTATCAGATGTGGGATGTTCCCTAGTGATGATACATGGTTGATATATTGAAGGTTCTTGAGGAAAGATCATGCAGTTCCTGATGATGATGTTATGATCATAGATGATGAATATAATGTTTTCAGTCACTTGCATCTGTTTCTATTTCAAATGGTTGTTTCAAATTCGGCAATGCTAAAACTGGGGGTGAAATTCTCTTTTGTTTCAAAGCATTGAATGCTTTTTGTTGTTTTCCTCCCCACTGGAAGACAGCCTTCACGCTAGTCAAAGCATGTAGTGGAGCTGCTATGGAGGATAAGTTAGCAATGAATTTCCTCCAGTATTGCACTGCTCCTAGAAAACTCCTTACTTCTATGACTGATTTGGGTATTGGCCAATTCATAATGACCGAAACTTTAGAGGGGTAAATATTCAGCTCACCTCCTCCAACTATGTGGCCCAAATACACTAAGGAATTTTTCCCGAATTCACATTTAGACGTCTTCAAAAATAACCATTAATTTCTCATGATATCCAAAACTTTCCTCACATGCTTGACATGCTCTTCTCGTGATTTGTTGAATATCAAAATATAATCTAAATAGACAATTACAAAATCATCAAGAAATGATCTTAAAACATCATTCATAACTCTCATGAATGTAGCTGGAGCATTGCAAAGACCAAAAGGCATAACCAACCGCTCAAACAATCCTTGTTTGGTTTTAAAAGTAGTCTTCCAAATATCCTCTTCGGTTATTCTTACTTGATGATATCCACTTCTCAAGTCTAATTTAGTGAAATATTTTTCATTTTTCAACTGATCTAGCAAATCATCTATTATGGGCAGTGGATATCGATTATTTATTGTAATCTTATTCAAAGATCCGTAATCTACACACATGCGCCAAATTCCATCTTTCTTGGGTACTAATACAATTGGTGAACCACATGGCGAAGTCGAGGGACAAATTACTGGAGTTGTTTCTTAATTTCTAAAATTTCTAGAATTGACATTCGATACACACTGATGTTTGGGAGTGGACAATCTTGTCATAGCTGAATTTCATGTTGAATTCCTCTTTTTGGTGGAAATCCTTTTGGTTCTTGAAACATGTCTCCATATTGATTGACCACATCAACCAATTCAGCTTTCAACTTCATATCACAACCTGCAAAGGATTCCTGCTCTGTGTAATTCTTCTGCTTGATCATAAGGAGCACGAGACTCTTGCTGAATTGACCAATCGCTTCATTTTCCTTGTGGTTGCTAAAGATAGACTAAGCTTTCTGTGATGGGCTCTCACAATATACTCCACTATGTCTTTGAAAAAATGATATTTGTTCTCAAATCGGTGGAAAATGGCTTTCCTGTCATACAGATATGAGCTTCCCAACACAATCCTAGAAATATCCAATGGCACAATGTCTAATTCGACTTCATCAATGAAATTGGTAGTGATTTCAAACCTGAAAACGCTTCGTCAATGAAATTGGCAGTGATTACAAACCTGAAAATGCATTTCCATGTGACCTGCAAATTGACATCCTTGGTTATCCAACCCAACGAATACAGTTTATGATGAGGCATGGTTTCCATATTCAACTTCTTGACTAAGTCTTTAGAAATTAAATTTTCCTAAGATCCACTGTCAAACAACATATCAATCTTGGTGTGTTTGGAAATAACTTTGATATGGAACAACTCAATTCTATTTTTCTCATTTGAAGCGTTATTAGAGTTATTGGCTGCACTAGTGCTTGCCATGGCTTCCTCTTTGCTTGCTTTTGCAATGGATTTTCCCTTAGTGATTGTGGTTGCAATCTTTGCTTCATCACTTGAGTCAGAACCCAAGTCATGTTGTGCAGCAGCGTTTATCCTTTTATTCCCTTTATTGTTAAATTTCTTCAATCTTAATTATGGATGAAGCTTCCAACAATGCGCTTCATCATGGCCCTCTTTGGAACAATTCTTGCATACGGGTTTCTACCCTTGTTTCTTAACAAAAGCATTTTTCTTCTGCTTTCCTTTAAATTTCTTCCCTCTTTCACCACTCTGAAATGGCTTCTTCTTACCTTCTTCTTGTACATTTTCCCCTCTTACTTAGAGGTGTGTAGCTTGAACAAAGGCCTCATCAAGATTTGTGGGACTAAACATAAGAATGGTATGTCAAAGATAGCTATGCAACCCTCCTATGTATTTCAGCAAAGTATCATGTGATTGTAAGTCTCCTCCTAGCATAAGAGCTCTTTTCCTAACTCTTAAGTATACTCTTGCAAATTTTGACCCTTTAACTATCTGAAATTTTGCCAATTCATGATATCTTTTTGCATATGAGCTAAAGGGTAGAACTATCTTTTTATAGTAGCAATGAAATCATTCCAAGAAATAGAAATCTTACCATGTTTTTTTAATCTCGTCTTGAGTCCTTGATTCCCACCATACAAGTGTTGCACCCTCCATTCTCAATGAAGCCAATTGAATTTTGATGTCATCCTCTTAAAGGTTCTAAATTCTAAAATACACCTCCAACTGATGAATCTAGTTATCCAGCTTCTTTGCATTCACTTCACCATTCTACATAGGCAACTTGAATTTAACATCAAGCTTCAGAAAAGGTGATTTACCAGTTCCTTTTGAAGAATGATGATGGGTATGAGTAGCGGTGGTATTAGTGGAAGAGGATGAAGATGCTTTCAAAGAAGAATATGAATAAGATGGTGGAAATGGTGGAGGCTTGTCTCCATTTCCATTACCTCCTCCTCAAGAGCCTTATCCTTTAGGAGGCTTGGAGCTTTCTCCCTGCAATTTTTTGTTCCTCTATTCATAGAGGACCTTAACCATCTCTGTCATATCAAAGAAATCCTTTCTGAAGGTCTTCTCATCTTCTATCATGATAGGTTCTCCTTCATGAGACATGATCTCAGGAGACTCAACTGCAACTTCTAAAACTTGAGGATGTACTGGTGTAGAAGACTTTGGCAACCTTTCTCTTCTTATACTTGACCCAACTTTAGGGCTTTCAACTAGCTTTCCTTCACCTCTTTTGAGTTTCAACCTTGTAAGCATGACATAAACTTGCAAACAATTAAATCCTTCTTTCACAAAGCAAATCTAGTAAGAAAAAACCAATGTTATGATACCAACTTGATCTGAAATGGAGCATATTAGTATTGTTGTGCTAATTATCCATTGAGAATAAAACCCAAGATGCTTATCATTTTCTTATCAAGAGCTTAAGGATTCAATAATTTTTCTTAATTAACTGATTCCCATGAGATTTTCTTATATAAATGTTAGGAATAATTTAACATAAAAATATATGCTAAACAACAGCAAA
Organism: Pinus taeda; assembly: GCA_000404065.3. Classification (NCBI taxonomy): domain Eukaryota; kingdom Viridiplantae; phylum Streptophyta; class Pinopsida; order Pinales; family Pinaceae; genus Pinus; species Pinus taeda. The sequence continues at coordinate 7,090 of APFE030805054.1, forward strand.
ATAACAGCAAAGAACATCAAAATACAACACACAACAAGCACATGATAAAGGATTTCACCCCTCTTGGGCTATGTCTCTTTGGTCCGGCTTCCAATGGTTTGGGCCTCTCTATTATGCTCAAATTACAACAAAAGTGTGTTTACAATGCTCAAATGCCTCTGAAACCTGTCTCAATGAGTTCAGAATACTCAAAAATGGCTATGTAGCCTCTTTTACATCCAATTTGGATAAGAACTGAAGAAGTTATGACTTCTCCCAGTTCTTCCACTATTTGTTCCACAAATTGCTATAAAACTGACCAAAACCCCATTTCCCGTCCAAAATTTGCTAAGAGAGTGAGAAATTTTCCGCACGACGGCCTATATCTTATCAGCCATATCACAAATCGCAATCAACAAGTGTTGCGTACTCTTATGGAACGACAAAACATTATGATTGCGATATTGCGGACTAGTTAGGGATAATTAACTGCAACATATAAAATCCTGCGTCCAGAACCCATCGCTCATCACAATCAGCGAAGTTCAATAGCCGAAGGTTTTGTTAATGCGGGAACACTGCGTTTGTGGTATTGCGGACCCGTCGAGGTATTAAACTATCATATAAAATTCTCGTGTCTAGCGTATTATTGCTCATCGCAATCGGCAATCGGCTACGGGCTCTTAACACAACAAAAGTTTGTGATGCGATATCACGGATCCGCCAGGACATTCAACTGTAACACAATAAAGTATCACGTGAAATCAGTTATCACAATCGGAACTTTATCAGTGGTAACAAATAATAGGGGGTTTTGGGTGCGATATGTGATTATTGCAAATCGTAACCCAACCTGTTTGGGGCTGATTCTTGTCCTGCATCCTTTGTTTCTCCCCGATATGCAATATGTAGGACCCATTGGAAACTTGCCACTTGGTGCTTCCCCATTCGTTGGGACCCTTGCCATGTCATCCAATCCTGCCACATAGACAAGTTAAACTTGAACTCTAACTTGCTCTAACTTCTGCATACGAACTCGGATTTGAGTGTCGTTCACACCGTTTGATTTAGAATGAAGAGCTCTTCAATCTGAAGCTGAGTTTGACAAGATTATGACACTTTGTTTTTTGAACATAATTTTGAGCACCTGATCACACTAACAAAGTCAAATTTGGGTCTAATGTCCTACACTACAATCCTGCACCACTTGTCCTCTCAGAGAAAAATTACCAAATCATTATTCCAGGGCACACTCCCAATGTGCATCTGATTCCATCTGGCAATTCTAATGACCAAAACAAATCCATCCCCAACCTTCCCTTCTCTACTACACAGCCCCTTGGGCAATCTAGTCACCCCCTTTCGTGTAGTCATACACCTTCCAAGTTTCGTTGGCACCCCCATCCTGGGTAGTCCATCCCTCGGCAAGGTTTCCTCACAACGGAAGGTCCAAAAACCAAGGCATATACCTACCTCAAACCATCATACCAGCCATAACATGCTCATAGAAATCAATGGACACTATTGGGTACCAGTGTCCCACAATGGCCCTGCTCCTGAAGTGCTTTACCAACATATTACTACATGTTCCAATTTATTTCACTGTTGTTTTTAATTCTTGCCGTCAGTTTCAACCACCCAACTGGGCATTTCATGTTTTTCGATACCAAGCACATAATTTCCATTAGATTCAAAATAAATTGAAATAACTTCAAATCATACCTCATTGTTGGCCCGTCAACAAGGTACACTTGCAATCATATTTACTTCCTATCACAACAAGTCAAACTGGCATCTTTGGTCAAATCATTATGTATAAACATATCACATCAGGTTAGCTCAAAACAAAACCATCATAAACCAAAATCATAGATCAAATGTAATTATCATAGATCAGAATCATAAATCCCTTGCATAATAAAACTGAAATAAAATATTGATACTTATCCTTTAATCAATCATTAGCTTCTACCTTTGTCTTTATTTCATAAGCACACTAGATCGGTTGCCACACCCGACAAACACCGAGTTCCTTTTGCTAAACCAGTTGCACATACACATAGTGTGCATCACACACATACAACCACACATGATAGACAACACCATGCAATACATGCACCTACACCTGACATACAACACATACACCTACACCCAATGTACAATACATATGCCTACATCTGGTGTACACCACCACATAATACATACACTTACACTCGATATACAACACAATACATATACATACACAGAGTACAGCACAACAAATGCACATTTCACGATACCACGACTACACAATGCACATACATAGTACCGCATGCCCGCAACACAGCATGTACGACATGCACACAATACCACATGTACATCAGTACTGTATGTACAACATGTACGCAGTACCACTTGTACACAACACCACCTGCACAAAGTGTGCACAACATCACATGTACATGGTACCACCTGCACAACATGTACACAATGCCACATGTACACCACACCACCTATACAATGTGTACACAATACCATATGTACATAGCACCACATGCACTACATGTACACGACACCACATGTACATGACACCACATGCACGACATGTAAACAACACCATCTGCACACAACATCGCATGTACAATGTGTACACAACACCACATGCACATAACACCACATGTAAAATCACGCACACAACACCATATGTACATAGCACCACATGCACAACATGCACACAACACCATATGTACATAGCACCATATGTACACAACACTACATATCCAACATGCACACATAACCATATGCACACAACACCGCATATCCATCATGTGCATAGTACAACATATACACAGCACTGCATATCCAATATCTACATAGCACCATCTATACCCAGCACTGCATATGCAATATTCACACAACACTATTTGTACCACCATGTACATAACATTGCATAAACAACATGTACACACACTATATATACACAACATTGCATGAGCTCAACATCACAAATGCAACATGTACAACATATACAACATATGCACAACAGTAGTACCACACATCCAAAACCACACTATCTCTACCAAGCAACCTTGCTTCCAGTTTCTTATACATGCTTGTCCGAGCATTCCATAGACCACATTTCTTCCATTTTGTTGATATATCCCTCGGTATAGCCTTTCCATAACATAGATATAATATAGTCACATAATATCAACTCATAACCACATGATATTGACTTCGTAGATTTGTCAAAACTACTACTCCCACTTGATTCCCCATAAACTAGGAACCACTTCATGCCATTCACCTACATAAGCAATAATTCCTCCACAAGAATGATCCCTAGTGACCCTGTCAAACAACGACATACATACATACATGTATACATATAAAAATCAACATAAAACAATTATGATCCCTAATGACCCTGTCAGATAACAACATACATACATACATATATGCATATAAACATTCGCATAAAGCAATCATGATCACAACATAATTACTAGATCTCAAGTTCAAGGTTAAGAGAACTTCCTCTATTCATGCACAACACTAAGAACAATAGTTCCCAAGATAGCCAATGCATATGTTACCTTAAGCCCATTTAATTTACCTTTCTTGTTTCCTTTCTCATGATTTTCCTGCCACCGTCCCTTATCCTAATGGACCAAACCAATCCAACTGGCTGTTATATTATTTCCTTTAACCACCCTTTACTCATGCACTGAGCTTCATCTAAGTCTCTAATTACCTTATGGGTTTCATTCAGCTTCTCCCGAGCTCCATTAACTTTCTTCTTTCCCAACCAATTCCCAATACTCAAAACTTAAAAAGGAAAGCACAAGAAACAAACAAGAAGAAGACCATGAAAACCAATAACAACACGACACCACAAAAAAGTGGCAAGGCCTTGCACTAGACATAACAAATATGCAAGCATAACCAAATCACAAATACCGAAAGCACGAAACTAGCAACAAACACCATGACTCCATCCCCATGGTTCCCAATTCCTCCAAGTGAAATCTCAACTCGAGCCTTCTTTAATATTTCATGGAAATCTCTTTTTCCATGCAATCCCCTACATCACACTTCCATAAAAACATAACTATCACATAAATGAACATAACATTACACCAATTACCTTACCTTGTTACGCCAAGCATGTTTCCCTGCAACTTCTCACACATGTCAACCACATGTGCTAAGGATCAAGGGAACATATCTACTAATTTTAAATCAACCTTTACCAAGACTAACAATCATGTCATAATCCATAGTGAACTCATAGTCATTATAAATAATGCTACAACTATCACCTACTTATAATCAAGTACAAATCAACTATCGTAACACATATGTGTGAGTAAAACCATCTTAAAACAAGATCATTTATTGATGAAATCTTATAGACACATACTCTTAGCATGCGATTAATCAAACATTCAACAACAAATAGATGACATAATAGACACCAACATTCAAACACCAAATGGATGGCATAAGCAACCTCATCCCTTAATCTATCTCAGGGGAGGTTATCTTGTCTGCACAATCAATCTAGATTAGCATGATATAACTTCACAACATATCAACTCAAACATAAATAAGGTCATGATATCCATAATAGTCACTAGCTAACATGTTCACATCATAAAATCATAAACAATTATTATTCATACATAATAATCATATTTGCACAGTGAGTCATAATATCACAACATATTAAATCATACATGAATGTCATAACCCTAACCATTTGCATATACCAATCCAAATTAGTATGATACATATAACATCAAAATATTAATGTAATAACCCTAATCATCAAGTTACTAGCATATAACAACAAGAAGTTATATGTCATGCTCATCAACAACATATAACTTAATCATCAAGCTAACTATCATATAACAACAAAAAGTTAACCTGTAAAATACTTATCAACTACATACAACATAATCATCAAGCTATCTAACATAAAACGACAATAGAAATGCATACAACCATGGGTTACTATAATTCATGACTATCCGACACATGTGCATATGACTACACTAATCAACTAGCATTTATGTTACATGTAACTATAATAATAATAGAATGACAAGCATATCAGTAACCCTAATGCTTATAACGAGCATTAACCAACATACCTGGATGATCACCATACAAACATGTATGATTATATGTTCTTACCCTGAAGTCCATTGTTGCAACCTCATTTTAATTATCTGCATTTCCTGCTCTATTTCAGCCAACACATTAGCATCATAACATACCAATAGAATCATGATGACCTAATTGCATACAATGACCTCATGCACAACAACCTTAATCATGACAATGCATGCAGGACAACATATAGACATTAATCTGTATAAAAAATGCATATACAACCATAAACTCATGACAACAAATTCCACAACAACACCATCAACCTTCACATGGTGACATCACTACAACCATGATCGACACCATGAAAATGCAACAAGCACATGGACTACCCGCATAAGGAACACATATGCAACTGACATAAATGCATGACAAACACACCACCCATCCAGTCTGAGGGGTGAACCATGCTTTGATCCCACCCTGTGGTATCAGATAACACCCAAAAAGAACGGAAATCGGGCACCACCCAAAGAGAATGAACCCCCTCTGATACCACTCTATGGTATCAGATGACATAAAAAGAGAACTTAAACCAGACACCTCCCAAAGAGAATGAAACTCACTCTGATACCACTATGTGGTGTCAAATATGACCCAAAGAGAGCACAACTCGCTTTGATACCACTCTATGGTATCAGATATGATCTAAAGAGAGCACAACCCTCTCTGATACCACCCTGTAGTATCCTCCTCCACATCTAACCAAGTAACTGGCCAACTAGGGTAAACATGCGACAAGAAGTTCCTATGATATGATTCGACTCCCTATGTTTCAATTAAGGAAGTGGAACTAGTGGATCTCATCACACAGACCTTCCACATCAACAACATGAACTCCCAGGAGCCATCCCAACCACTAAGGGAACTAGCCCTTGAGACGAACTGAAATTTTAGTGCATAAAACCCTTGGTCGCTCCCTTGATATGGACAAGAGTGCATCTGGGAGGCTCTAGATGCTCCCACAACAAGGGCAAGGGAGCTTCCGAGGACTTTTTCCCCAGTGTTGTGCTTGTGACTCCGGGATTTGTGCCACTTTTCAAGCCCAGAGCCCTGGTCATTGCCCAGAACTCAATGACACCTTCAGAAATGAATTTCATAGTGGAACAAAGATACATTTGCAAAAACATCAAAAAGGAATAGACTGGAACCCTACTAGCCATGACAAACATTTCGTCAAACATGTCACAAACATGAAAGCTATAGGTTTTAACAATGGTATATCATGGAACAATTCATCAAAACCAAACCAGGGTTTCTAGAGGCCAAACCACCTCAACCCATAAAAATGTGATTCCAACTCATGGTCGGAAATCATAAACCATCACCAGATTGGTCTCTACCCAAGCCTTCCAGGGCTTGTTTGGTCAATTCAATGTCCTTGAATTGGCAATCATAAATCTCAACCAGGGTGTGTAGACTGATGAAGTGCAGGTGAACAATATGTGCTTAGAATTTATTCATTAGGTCGTTATGTATTTATTAAGATCTAAACTCAAAATGGGGGTAGTGATTGTCAATTGTATTAGTGTTGTAATTCTTAGGGATATTGATTAAGTTTCCTAGGAATTAATCTTTATCCAATTAGTTTGTAGATGATGTGAGAGTGATTTTACTTATGTTAGGTTGTTGGGATTTTTGATCTTGGATCTCTATGTTGCAGCTCCTAATTCTCTAAGTGCAAAAAGAAACATATTCTATCAGCTATGAAGGAATATTGTTGAACTCAATTGTTTTAGGAGAGGTCTTCTCGCTTATTTAATTTCTGCTCAAACAAAGTAATCCAAGCAACATCTATATTGTGAATTGAACACACTTCAATTGTGTTGGATGATAAGCAAAGGAAAGAACTGTGCAGTACCAGGTATAAAGAAAATTAGATAACAGTCTAAGCTAGGTATAAAGAAAATTGAAGTTCTGATGCAGATAACAATTTGCTGGCGAGATCATTATGCAGCATTGTCACACAAAATAGAGCAATTGAAGAATTAAAGGAAATCAGATTGTATTTGATTAAAACCTGCCATTGTTTGTAGGTGCCCTCCATATAACAGTTCAGAGCTTCAAATCAACACAACGCTTGCACACAAAAAAACAATTCCATTCACATGAAATTCACACACTGTTCATAAACATATCATTCGGCGCACACCCAAATAATAGTGTGGCCATTAGCTTTATAGCAGGGCTCGTGGAATATTTGTATGAAGATTTTAAGCCTAATATCTCTTATCCTATCTAAACTTATATCGCTAAACCATCGTTTTTCTATTCCGAAAGCAAAACAATAAGGTTTCAACCGATCTCAGGTTCTTAACTGCGTTAATCCGGTGGTTGACTTGGATTTTGACCACGATCTCCTGTGCTTCTTTTATCAAATAGTTTCGAGTGGATAGGAAGGTATGCATGAGGGAGTCATCCTCTATACATTTGCACCTTTCGTTGCTGATTTGGAACTCTGGAACCTCGCGAACAATGAAGACAGCTACGGAATCCTGGACTAGCTGCAGAAACAGACTGATTCGGTAGCCAATTGCAACTTTAATTAAAAATGGGGTATACAGTTGAATATGAACAAGAAAACATACTAATGCATACCTTCATCAAAACCTGGTAGATATGGCTTTATTTAAGTGGTAAATACATATGAAAAAAAGAGGATCTTTAGGCAAAAGGGATGTCATTGTAGGACAATCTTCAGACTCTACATTCCCCCGGACTGAAGATGGTGTATGTCCTCATACACTTCTTCCTTGTCTTTTGCTTGTTCCTCTTATTTATCATCTCCCTGTTTCACTGTTTTCTTCTTTTTTGCAGAGATTGGCATTCTAGGCTTCCTCAATAGAATTTTGTACTTTAAACTGATTATCTCTCTCTGCATAACTCTGTTCTCTTTCTTGAGCCTCTTGTTTTTCTTATACCATAAGCTTAGATGTAGGACCAGATTGTCACTCTTGGAAATCTGTATCTCACTATGTGTCTTCAAGGCTTGATTTTCATTTTTAAGAAACCAATTCAGTGTTTCTAGTTCAAAGATCTCCTACTTCAAGATGTTTGAGGCCAATTTTTCATTCACCTGGTTGCTTCCTTCTCCAGGACTTTGTATTTTTTCCTTTGTTGTTGTCACCTTCCTTTCTAGTAACTCTATGTAGTCATATATTCTCTATTGTGCAGGGTCAATACCTAGACTATGTATTGGGCTTCCTAGAGGTGAGATGTAAGGTTGTGGTGATGACCTTGGTAACCCTTTTGGATAATTCCCAAGGCTTTCAATTGGCTCATTCTCTATTGGCTCAATATTTTTTGGAGTGTTCTCTGTTGGCTCTTCTTCAGTTGGCTCCTTTTCATTTGGCTCATTTTCCTCAAGGTTAATGTATGATGTAGTCTTTGAGGTTGTTTGTGGAATCGTGCTCAACCTCATGCTCCTTCTCAACCTTGGGGTTTGTGTTTTTAACATTTTCCTCCTCTTATTCTCTGATTTTTCTTTTAGAGGAGATGTTTTAGTTTGTGATAATTCTTCTTTACCTAGGCTAGCATTATTTCTTCTAGGGTTTCCCCTCTTCATTCTTTGTAAAAATTTTACTATAGGAAACTCTTCTTCTGTTACCTTTGTCTGAGTTTGAGGTGCCTATTACTTTATCATTTCTATGGTTCTCTTTCTCCCTCTGAGAGCCCTACTGCTACTTGGTTTTTCTCGGGATTTTTCCTCAAAATGGTTCCTTATTAGAAAACTCTCCCAGCCATCCCCTATACTTTGGAGATGAAATTCGACCAATATTTTTACTTCTTAATGGTTTCTGGTAAATCTTGAGTCAATGTCCATTTACTAATAGAGGAGTTCTATCTTCGTCAATAGTCCTGATTCTAACTGCACCATTATCAAAGACATTCTCAACCACTTAAGGTCCAAGCCAATGGGTTTGGAATTTCCCTTGAAAATTTTTGAATTTTCAATCAAAGAGTAATGCCCAATCTCCTAGGTGAAACTTCCTTTCTTTAATGTACTTATCATGCCATTTTGACCTTTGTTGTTGCACCAAGCTGGTCCTCTAGAAGGCTTCTTGTCTGATTTCATCGAGTTCATTTAATTGTGTCATCCTTTGCTTTTGGACTTCTAACAAGTCAAGATCTAACTGGACTGTTGTCTTATAGCTTTCGATCTGGAACTTTATTGGAAGTAAGACTTTCTTCCCATAAACAAGTTCATAGGGAGTATGTCCTATAGTATTCCTCCATGTAGTCCTACAGGCCCATAAGGCTTTTGGAAGCTTTTCCACCCAATCTTTCTTGTGTAGATGTAAAGTCTTTTTAAGGATAACCTTGATCACCTTATTTGTGGACTCAACTTGTCCATTGGCTTGTGGATGGTATGGAGTTGACTTCTGATGTTTTATCTTGTATTGGTCCACAAGCTTCTCCACTAGTCTGGATGTGAACTATGTCCCTTGATCTGTTACAATTTCTCTTGGAACACCAAAATGAGTAAAAATATCCTTAAAAAGAAATGAAACTACAGTATTTTTAGTAGCAAAAGGAAGTGGTTTAGCTTCTACCCATTTAGTGACATAATGAGTACATACCAGAATATATTTCTTTTGCTTTGAAGGTGGGCTGATTGGTCCAACTAAATCCAATGCCCGTTTTTTAAATGGTTCGATAAGTACATGTGGTTGCAGTGGCATCTCATTTGAAAGAGTAGGTTTTCCCATTCTCTGACAACTGTCACATATCTTAACATATTCCTTTGTGTCCCTAAAAATGGAAGGCCAATAATATCCTAAAAGTAGGATTTCGTAAGCAATTCTCTTGTAAGAAAAATTTCCTCCACATGGCTCATCGCGACAAGATTTTAGTATCTCTAGTATTTCGTCCTCCTGAACACATCTTCTGATGATGAGGACTGGTCCTGTCTTATATAATTCCTCATTTATCCATGACTAGGATGTGTTATTGTGGACTATTCTTCTTTTTTCTCTAAGAGGTAAATGAAATGGCATTCTTCCTGTGGCCAAATAGTTAGAAATATCTGCATACAAAGGTGATTTAGTAGATACTGCAAAAATATATTCATCGGGAAATTTATCTTCTACGGGTCGATCATTGTTTTCATTTTGTATTTTAGATAGAAAATCAGCAATTGTGTTCTGTTTTCCTGGCCTATATAGAATGGTTATGTTGAATTCTTGTAAAGGTAGGAGCAATCTAGTTATTCTTCCATTAGTGATTGGTTTATTCATTAGGTATCTAATGGTAGAATGGTTTGTGTAGACAAAAGTTTCATAGCCAGTTATATAATGTCTGAATTTATTAATGGCATGAACTACAACTAAGAACTCATTCTTGGTTACAATATAATTTAACTCTTTAGGGGTTAAATTTTTACTACTATAATAAATGGCATAAGCAATGAGATCTTTTTGTCCTAAAATAGCTCCTAAGGCTGAATCTGAAGCATCTGTTGAGATATGGAAAGGAAATTTCCAATTAGGTCCATTTAAGATGGGTGCTTCAGAAATTCTCTTTTTTAATGTTTCAAAGGCAACTTGACATTCGGAATCCCAACTAAATTCACAATCTTTGGTGAATAATTTAAAGAGTGGGGATGCAATTTTTGTGAAGTTTTCTATAAATCTTCTATAATATCCGGTAAAACCGAGAAAACTTCTAACATCCTTTTGACAACTTGGCACTGATAACTTGGAAATGACTTCCACCTTAGATGAGTCTACCTTAATTCCATCTCTAGAAATGTGGTGACCTAAAACAATTCCCTCGTTAAACATCATGAAACATTTTCCATGGCTTAATGAGAGGTTTGTTTCTTGACATCTTATCAAGAATTTATCTAGGTTTTCTAGTGCTTCATTGAAAGAATCCCCGTAGACTGTGAAATCATCCATGTACACTTCCACACAATCATGGATAAGGTCAGAGAAAATACCAAGGACTGCCCTTTGGAATGTTGTCGTAGCATTAACATAACCCAAAGGGAAGTACCCGGTAAGCATAAGTTCCCCATGGACAAGTGAATGTGGTTTTATCTTGATCTTCAAGGGCCACCTGAATCTAGTTGTATCCATTGAACCCATCCAAGAAGGAAAATATTTTTTTCTTGCTAAAGTATCTAAGACCTGGTCTATGCAAGGTAATGGAAAGTGGTATTTTAATGTTGTTTTATTCAACTCCCTGTCATCGATGCATACTCTCCATTTTCCATTCTTTTAGGGACGATTACTAGGGGTGAAACCCACTGACTGTCAAATATTGGATAGATGAAATTTACATTTAATAATTTCTACAATTCTTCTTTAACAATTTCTTTTAGATTTGGGTTCATTCTTCATTGAGGTTGTCTAACTGGTCTTGCATTTTGTTCAATGTAGATATGATGTATGCAAGTTTTAGGATCAATTCCTATCATGTCAATGTATTCCCATGCAAAAGCAGAAGAATGTTTCTGTAAAATTTCAATCAATTGTTTATTTTGCATGTCTTCCAAGTTTTCATTGACATTTAGGGTTTTTGCTGGAAAGATTTCTATTGAGGAATTCCCAAATTTTTCCATGGACAAGAATGATACTTGTTTAGAGGAGAGATATTCATTTCGACTACGCTCATAATGTGAGGAAGATTCATTATTTTCTAGTAAATTTAAAAGTTTGTCTTCCTCTTTTACTTGTTCAGTGACAAAAATAGGTTGTATATTTTCTCCATCTTCTATCCATTCTTCAGTTTTTATATCTATTGTTGTTCTTGCAGGGGGTATAATGTAAATTTCTTTGTAGAATTTCCATCTAAGATAAACATATCACCCTGACCTATAGCGGATAAAAGCATCTGTTGTAGCCAACCAAGGCCTTCCTAGAATTAATGGATGTCCTCCTAGATTGTTCTTAGGTGTCAAGACCATGAAATCAATAGGATATTCCCAAGAATCTAAAGATACACAAACATCCTCTAACACACCATCTAGTTTAATAACAGATGTATCTACTAATTGCAATAAGATTGGTGTGTATTGAAGGTTAGGAAGCCTAAGTGTGTCCATAACTTGTTTGCCCATTTTGTTTATGGTTGCTCCTAGGTCAATCAGTGTGTTTGGTATTTCAGTTCCATTGATGTGAATTTTTAAAATAGGGCTTCCCGGGTCTAAATATTTTTGAATTGTCGTCTTCCCCATCATAACGTCTACAATTTTTCCGACTAACTGAATTCTTTTTATATCTTTTCTTCTTTTCCCTGATCATTGTGTACTTAATTCCTTAATTGTTTTTGCAAAAAATGGTATTTCCTTTCTGACCTGTAATAAAGGAATATTAATGCAAACATTTTTCAATTCATCCATCATATTGTAATTAGGAAAGATAATTTGTTTCTCTACTCCTTCATTGATTTTCAACCTTTCTGGGAAAGGTGGTTTAACTGATATTGAATGTTGTTCTATGATAGGAGCATCTATTGGAATTTATTCCATTTGTTTAGTTTATTTTTTAGGGAGAGAAGTCTCCCCTTCTTCTGATTGATTCTTATGTTTTTTAAGATCAAATTTTGTTTTTGAATGACAACAGGAGGGTTTTTTGGTAATGCTCTTCCAGACCTTAATTGGACATTGTTTAGGTCTAGTGGGGTTATCACATAAGTTTGAGGAGTCTGACCCTCCATGTTGAATACTTTTTGTTGTGGTATCTTATTATTAGGATTTGGAAGTGGTTGAGCGGGTAGTTGATTTAATTTTTGTGGAAATGGTAGGGAAAGTTGTAGGTTTTGATTCTGTACTGGGACATGTGGCAATTGATTAGCTTGAGGAATTTGATTGGATGGGGTTAAGAATTGTGGTGGAAGGTAGGATGGTGAGTATTTTTGATATTGTGCATAGGCTCCATAAGGATTTTTCCATCATTGATTCCAAGGTTGTGATTATGGCAGAGCCCAAGGTTGCCAGAATGAATTCCAATTACTTTGTGAAGACTAGGCAAATTGTTGTGGTTTAAATCATTGTGATTGATTTGGTTGGGGATTTTGCCATGGTCTTTTGGCTATAAAGTAGAGAGGGTCTACTGGTTCTGAGATTCCTTCCTAATTGAATACAGCCTTAAGACCTGGTAAGGATGGAAATTCCTTTGTATCATGATTATCTGCACATATGACACATGTTTCTATGGCTCTTGAGTCTAAGGGACACTCTCTCAAAGCATTTTTCTTTCAACATTTGGGACAGAAGATAGATAATGCATCATTTTCGGAATTTTGCTTGTTTTTTATTTGAAGGGTGTCTAATTGTTCACTTAGGATCCCTAAAATATCTGTTTTAAAGGTGTCAAGTAAATTTCCTATTTCTTCCCTACTAACTGTCCCAGCTGTAGACTTGTTTATTCTTGATGAGAGAGGGTCTCTAGGACTCTTTCCAACTCTTGCTTTGCCCCTTGAGATATGTACACATAAATCACAAATATTTGCAAACGGTAGTTGGGAAATATATCCTTTTCCCATTAGGTTAAGGAGATCGATCCATTCATCTTTAATGGCTCTGAGTAAAAGATATTTTAAGGTTTCTTCATCCAAATTATCCATTTTTCTCTTTTAACATTATAAACAAACCTTTCTACCAAGTCTTCGAGATTCTCATTTTCCTTTTGTGTCATTTTGAAGACTTCATCTTTAAGGTTACTAGGCATACAATAATCTCTATACTTGCATAAGAAAGCCTCTTACATTTGTGCCCATGTTGTTATAGAATGCACTCCTAGACTCATGAACCATTTTAATGTTGAGTCTTTCAATGTGGCAGGGAACAATTTCAACTTCTGAGCATCATGCAGATAATCATATGATCTGCATAATACTTCAAATTCAAAGAGAAATGTCTCCGGATCTTCGTTTCTTTTCCCATGGAAATTAGGAAGAATTGAGGGTGATATATTTTTCATTGTGAGGGTTGTGTCTTCATTAAGAATAGGGAATCCCAAAGGATCTTGATTTCCTCTGCCTCTACCCCCTCCTCTACCTCTACCTCTTCCTCTTCCTCTACCTCCACCTCCAATCCTATCTTCTTCACCATGGACATTGTGTACTTCTCCTTCCCCTTCTTCAACCATGATAGATTCTTTGGAGCTAAGGTAGTGTTCTTCTAATCTTTTTTGTTCCTCTATTAATGGTTGCTCAGAATAAGTTTCCAATTCCTCTTCTTCACTAGGAATTTCTAATTCTTCTCCCACAATTTGTTCACCAGTGGGGGACAAAAAGATTACTCCTGTGGTTGGGTATGTAGGATTTTATTTAATTACATCTTTAGTAGAAGAAGTAGGTGAAGTTCTGGATTGAATTTCTAATCTTAAGACTTCAGGAAGTCTTTGTCCACCTCTAAATGGAATTCAGGTTTGAGTAGGTGGTGTGGAATCTCAAAATCTTGGTGGAGTGAGTGGATTTGTGGGAATTAAACTTCTTCCTCGTCCTACAAATCTACCCCTAGAGTCTCTATCCTTACGCATGTCATGTTTTAAGTTAATGATGGGTTTTTTTTTTAAACTTCTAATTGTACTTCCCTGGAAATGGCGCCAAAATGTTTGGTCAGTTCAATGTCCTTGAATTGGCAATCATAAATTGTCAACCAGGGTGCATAGACTGATGAAGTACGGTGCGCAATATGTGCTTAGAAGTTATTCATTAGGTCGTTATGTATTTGTTAATATCTAAACTCAAAATGGGGGCACTGGTTGTCAATTGTATTAGTGTTGTAATTCTTAGGGATGTTGATTAAGTTTCCTAGGAATTAATCTCTATCCAATTAGTTTGTAGATGATGTGAGAGTGATTTTACTTATGTTAGGTTGTTGGAATTTTTGATCTTAAATCTCTATGTTCCAGCTCCTAATTCTCTAAGTGCAAAAAGAAACCTATTCTATCAGCTATGAATGAATATTGTTGAACTCAATTGTTTTAGGAGAGGTCTTCTTGCTTATTCAGCTCCTACTCAAACAAAGTAATCCAAGCAACATCTATATTGTGAATTGAACACACTTCAATTATGCTAGATAATAAGCAAAGGAAAGAACTGTGCAGTACCAGGTATAAAGAAAATTAGATAACATTCTAAGCTAGGTATAAAGAAAATTAAAGTTCTAATGCATATAACAATTCGTTGGCAAGATCATTATGCAACATTGTCACACAAAACAGAGCAATTGAAGAATTAAAGGAAATTAGATTGTATTTGATTAAAACCTACCACTATTTGTAGGGTCCCTCCACATAGCAGTTCAGAGCTTCAAATCAACACAACTCTTGCACTCAAAAAAAAAAATCCATTCACGTGAAATTCACAAACTGTTCATAAACATATCATGTGGCGTGCACCCAAATAACAGTGTGGCCATTAGCTTTATAACAGGGCTCTTGGCATAATTTTATGAAGATTTTAAGCCTAATATCTCTTATCCTATCTAAACTTATATCACTAAACCATCATTTTTCTATTCCGAAAGCAAAACGATAAGGTTTCAACTGATCTCAGGTTCTGTTCTGTGTTAATCCGATGGTTGATTTGGATTTTGACCGCGATCTCCTGTGCTTATTTTAGCAAGCAGTGTTGAGTGGATAGGAAGGTATCCATGAGGGAGTCATCCTCTATCCATCCGCACCTTTTTTTGTTGATCTGGTACTCTAGAACCTCGTGAACAATGAAGACAACTACAAAATCATGGACTAGCTGCGGAAACAAACTGATTCGGTAGCCAATTGCAACTTTAATTAAAACAATAGGGTATACAGTTGAATATGAACAAGAAAACATACTAATGCATACCTTCAACAAAACCTGGTAGATATGGCTTTATTTAAGTGGTAAATATATATGAAAAAGAGAGGATCTTTAGGCAAAAATGATGTCATGGTAGGACAATCTTCAGACTCTACAAGGCTCCAGAGTGTTTGTTCCAACCAAGGCTTCCAAGACTAGTAACTTAACCCACAACTGCTACTAGGATTCTAGAGTGTTCGTCCAACCAGGGCTTCTAGGACTAGTAACTAAACCCACCAAGGACTTCTAGAGTGTTTATCCAACCAAGGCATCCAGGACTATTAACTCAACCAAATTTGTTACAGGGCTTCCAAATCGTTTTCCAACCAATGCTTCTAGGAACTAGTAACTCAACCCAAGCTAAAGCAAACATGAGAACCAACTAGAAAAATAAAGAAATGAACCCACAACACCATGGATATCCCAGAAATGTCAAGGCTAAGAAAATCCACTGTCAATCTAGGAAATCCTCTATGCCAATGACAGATCATGACCAATAAACCACATTCATATGTCATGCATGCCAAAACTAGTGAGGAAAACATACATGAAACTCGGTACCTGCAAGCAAAACCTATTGTAGTTGTTGATCTTGATGTCCTCTTGTGCTTTCCTTCTCTTCCTTTGCCTTCTTGCTCCAAGAATCCAAGTATGCCACACTCTCCAAGAGTGCTCCAAGAAAACTCTAAGTGTCCAAGAGTATGAGAGAGAGAGAATAGAATGAGAGCTCCAAAATTGAACTGACAAAAAGTTACACTGACCCAACCTGAGCAAAATCTTGCTAACTAATCCTCAAAAGCCTTTTTATCAATGAGGCCTCTATTTTCTTCAATTTCCATTATTTTCCTTCATTTTCCTCCTCGCAAGCAACCTATGACCTTTCACCTTCCTTTTCTCCTAATTTCCATTATTTCCATAACATAAATGTGTCAATTAATGTCACTTTTCCTTCCAAAACCTCTGCCACTGTCTTTTCCAATTTCCTTAGCCGTAATAAACCATAATGACACCCACTAGGATGTTTTTCCCAATATTTCACTTGGAATATTTTTCCCATGACCATGGTCTTATATATTTTTACAAGGATTTTTAACCAGGGTTGTTACAAATAACGCTTACTAGTCATTTTGGAATTGTTATGTCTCTTTATTTCCATCCAAACAATGATCTGCTCTGCTCTTGTGATGCAGAAAATTAAATGTGTTATTGTAGTGGTAATTAGGGAATTTGCACAAGAACATTTAAGGTGGACAATTTATAAAGTATGTGTCTTTTAGCTCTATGTAATTAATCGTGATGAATACATTGTGGTAGATGAGATGTTGTCCACATTAAATTCTGAAAGACTTATTCTTGATTTCACTTATGTCATAGGGTGGTATGAATCAAGTGTGATTTCAAACAGGAGTTGGCAAATTTCTTGCAGTGGCTGCAGAAAATCTTGTATCAATTTTTAATGTTGAGACTAAGCACAATTTGCATTCTTTACAGGTATTTTTTCTGTTATCTTCCATATTCAATATTTTGTTATGCACACTAAACTTTTATGTAATATTGGATGAAGATTGTGAGTTTGTTGATTAAATTGGTTTACATAAGGTATCTGCATTTTTGAGCACAGGTGTGTAGAAATTCCCCTTGTAGATCAATAGATTATGTAATATACTAAAGCAAAAATACAAGATCTACTTCTACAACAAACTTGCGGAAGCTTAATCGATTTTGAGCAAGACCAAATAGAACACATATAGCTAAGAATGAGAAATAAATCACACATGAACATAGAAGAATACTCTGGGGAAAGACTTAGCTAAAAACCTCGATCTCTGTATTATCATACAAGTGGAAATATGTCTGGATTACACAAAGCTTTAGCTCACAAGCTATCCAACTCTCAATACAATCCAACTGTTGCTCATAAACAGTCAAAGGCTTCCCAAAAACCTTCTCCTCT
>APFE030805054.1:24983-73064 GCA_000404065.3 Pinus taeda
TGTTCATAAACATATCATTCGGCGCACACCCAAATAATAGTGTGGCCATTAGCTTTATAGCAGGGCTCGTGGAATATTTGTATGAAGATTTTAAGCCTAATATCTCTTATCCTATCTAAACTTATATCGCTAAACCATCGTTTTTCTATTCCGAAAGCAAAACAATAAGGTTTCAACCGATCTCAGGTTCTTAACTGCGTTAATCCGGTGGTTGACTTGGATTTTGACCACGATCTCCTGTGCTTCTTTTATCAAATAGTTTCGAGTGGATAGGAAGGTATGCATGAGGGAGTCATCCTCTATACATTTGCACCTTTCGTTGCTGATTTGGAACTCTGGAACCTCGCGAACAATGAAGACAGCTACGGAATCCTGGACTAGCTGCAGAAACAGACTGATTCGGTAGCCAATTGCAACTTTAATTAAAAATGGGGTATACAGTTGAATATGAACAAGAAAACATACTAATGCATACCTTCATCAAAACCTGGTAGATATGGCTTTATTTAAGTGGTAAATACATATGAAAAAAAGAGGATCTTTAGGCAAAAGGGATGTCATTGTAGGACAATCTTCAGACTCTACATTCCCCCGGACTGAAGATGGTGTATGTCCTCATACACTTCTTCCTTGTCTTTTGCTTGTTCCTCTTATTTATCATCTCCCTGTTTCACTGTTTTCTTCTTTTTTGCAGAGATTGGCATTCTAGGCTTCCTCAATAGAATTTTGTACTTTAAACTGATTATCTCTCTCTGCATAACTCTGTTCTCTTTCTTGAGCCTCTTGTTTTTCTTATACCATAAGCTTAGATGTAGGACCAGATTGTCACTCTTGGAAATCTGTATCTCACTATGTGTCTTCAAGGCTTGATTTTCATTTTTAAGAAACCAATTCAGTGTTTCTAGTTCAAAGATCTCCTACTTCAAGATGTTTGAGGCCAATTTTTCATTCACCTGGTTGCTTCCTTCTCCAGGACTTTGTATTTTTTCCTTTGTTGTTGTCACCTTCCTTTCTAGTAACTCTATGTAGTCATATATTCTCTATTGTGCAGGGTCAATACCTAGACTATGTATTGGGCTTCCTAGAGGTGAGATGTAAGGTTGTGGTGATGACCTTGGTAACCCTTTTGGATAATTCCCAAGGCTTTCAATTGGCTCATTCTCTATTGGCTCAATATTTTTTGGAGTGTTCTCTGTTGGCTCTTCTTCAGTTGGCTCCTTTTCATTTGGCTCATTTTCCTCAAGGTTAATGTATGATGTAGTCTTTGAGGTTGTTTGTGGAATCGTGCTCAACCTCATGCTCCTTCTCAACCTTGGGGTTTGTGTTTTTAACATTTTCCTCCTCTTATTCTCTGATTTTTCTTTTAGAGGAGATGTTTTAGTTTGTGATAATTCTTCTTTACCTAGGCTAGCATTATTTCTTCTAGGGTTTCCCCTCTTCATTCTTTGTAAAAATTTTACTATAGGAAACTCTTCTTCTGTTACCTTTGTCTGAGTTTGAGGTGCCTATTACTTTATCATTTCTATGGTTCTCTTTCTCCCTCTGAGAGCCCTACTGCTACTTGGTTTTTCTCGGGATTTTTCCTCAAAATGGTTCCTTATTAGAAAACTCTCCCAGCCATCCCCTATACTTTGGAGATGAAATTCGACCAATATTTTTACTTCTTAATGGTTTCTGGTAAATCTTGAGTCAATGTCCATTTACTAATAGAGGAGTTCTATCTTCGTCAATAGTCCTGATTCTAACTGCACCATTATCAAAGACATTCTCAACCACTTAAGGTCCAAGCCAATGGGTTTGGAATTTCCCTTGAAAATTTTTGAATTTTCAATCAAAGAGTAATGCCCAATCTCCTAGGTGAAACTTCCTTTCTTTAATGTACTTATCATGCCATTTTGACCTTTGTTGTTGCACCAAGCTGGTCCTCTAGAAGGCTTCTTGTCTGATTTCATCGAGTTCATTTAATTGTGTCATCCTTTGCTTTTGGACTTCTAACAAGTCAAGATCTAACTGGACTGTTGTCTTATAGCTTTCGATCTGGAACTTTATTGGAAGTAAGACTTTCTTCCCATAAACAAGTTCATAGGGAGTATGTCCTATAGTATTCCTCCATGTAGTCCTACAGGCCCATAAGGCTTTTGGAAGCTTTTCCACCCAATCTTTCTTGTGTAGATGTAAAGTCTTTTTAAGGATAACCTTGATCACCTTATTTGTGGACTCAACTTGTCCATTGGCTTGTGGATGGTATGGAGTTGACTTCTGATGTTTTATCTTGTATTGGTCCACAAGCTTCTCCACTAGTCTGGATGTGAACTATGTCCCTTGATCTGTTACAATTTCTCTTGGAACACCAAAATGAGTAAAAATATCCTTAAAAAGAAATGAAACTACAGTATTTTTAGTAGCAAAAGGAAGTGGTTTAGCTTCTACCCATTTAGTGACATAATGAGTACATACCAGAATATATTTCTTTTGCTTTGAAGGTGGGCTGATTGGTCCAACTAAATCCAATGCCCGTTTTTTAAATGGTTCGATAAGTACATGTGGTTGCAGTGGCATCTCATTTGAAAGAGTAGGTTTTCCCATTCTCTGACAACTGTCACATATCTTAACATATTCCTTTGTGTCCCTAAAAATGGAAGGCCAATAATATCCTAAAAGTAGGATTTCGTAAGCAATTCTCTTGTAAGAAAAATTTCCTCCACATGGCTCATCGCGACAAGATTTTAGTATCTCTAGTATTTCGTCCTCCTGAACACATCTTCTGATGATGAGGACTGGTCCTGTCTTATATAATTCCTCATTTATCCATGACTAGGATGTGTTATTGTGGACTATTCTTCTTTTTTCTCTAAGAGGTAAATGAAATGGCATTCTTCCTGTGGCCAAATAGTTAGAAATATCTGCATACAAAGGTGATTTAGTAGATACTGCAAAAATATATTCATCGGGAAATTTATCTTCTACGGGTCGATCATTGTTTTCATTTTGTATTTTAGATAGAAAATCAGCAATTGTGTTCTGTTTTCCTGGCCTATATAGAATGGTTATGTTGAATTCTTGTAAAGGTAGGAGCAATCTAGTTATTCTTCCATTAGTGATTGGTTTATTCATTAGGTATCTAATGGTAGAATGGTTTGTGTAGACAAAAGTTTCATAGCCAGTTATATAATGTCTGAATTTATTAATGGCATGAACTACAACTAAGAACTCATTCTTGGTTACAATATAATTTAACTCTTTAGGGGTTAAATTTTTACTACTATAATAAATGGCATAAGCAATGAGATCTTTTTGTCCTAAAATAGCTCCTAAGGCTGAATCTGAAGCATCTGTTGAGATATGGAAAGGAAATTTCCAATTAGGTCCATTTAAGATGGGTGCTTCAGAAATTCTCTTTTTTAATGTTTCAAAGGCAACTTGACATTCGGAATCCCAACTAAATTCACAATCTTTGGTGAATAATTTAAAGAGTGGGGATGCAATTTTTGTGAAGTTTTCTATAAATCTTCTATAATATCCGGTAAAACCGAGAAAACTTCTAACATCCTTTTGACAACTTGGCACTGATAACTTGGAAATGACTTCCACCTTAGATGAGTCTACCTTAATTCCATCTCTAGAAATGTGGTGACCTAAAACAATTCCCTCGTTAAACATCATGAAACATTTTCCATGGCTTAATGAGAGGTTTGTTTCTTGACATCTTATCAAGAATTTATCTAGGTTTTCTAGTGCTTCATTGAAAGAATCCCCGTAGACTGTGAAATCATCCATGTACACTTCCACACAATCATGGATAAGGTCAGAGAAAATACCAAGGACTGCCCTTTGGAATGTTGTCGTAGCATTAACATAACCCAAAGGGAAGTACCCGGTAAGCATAAGTTCCCCATGGACAAGTGAATGTGGTTTTATCTTGATCTTCAAGGGCCACCTGAATCTAGTTGTATCCATTGAACCCATCCAAGAAGGAAAATATTTTTTTCTTGCTAAAGTATCTAAGACCTGGTCTATGCAAGGTAATGGAAAGTGGTATTTTAATGTTGTTTTATTCAACTCCCTGTCATCGATGCATACTCTCCATTTTCCATTCTTTTAGGGACGATTACTAGGGGTGAAACCCACTGACTGTCAAATATTGGATAGATGAAATTTACATTTAATAATTTCTACAATTCTTCTTTAACAATTTCTTTTAGATTTGGGTTCATTCTTCATTGAGGTTGTCTAACTGGTCTTGCATTTTGTTCAATGTAGATATGATGTATGCAAGTTTTAGGATCAATTCCTATCATGTCAATGTATTCCCATGCAAAAGCAGAAGAATGTTTCTGTAAAATTTCAATCAATTGTTTATTTTGCATGTCTTCCAAGTTTTCATTGACATTTAGGGTTTTTGCTGGAAAGATTTCTATTGAGGAATTCCCAAATTTTTCCATGGACAAGAATGATACTTGTTTAGAGGAGAGATATTCATTTCGACTACGCTCATAATGTGAGGAAGATTCATTATTTTCTAGTAAATTTAAAAGTTTGTCTTCCTCTTTTACTTGTTCAGTGACAAAAATAGGTTGTATATTTTCTCCATCTTCTATCCATTCTTCAGTTTTTATATCTTTAGACCTTAATTGGACATTGTTTAGGTCTAGTGGGGTTATCACATAAGTTTGAGGAGTCTGACCCTCCATGTTGAATACTTTTTGTTGTGGTATCTTATTATTAGGATTTGGAAGTGGTTGAGCGGGTAGTTGATTTAATTTTTGTGGAAATGGTAGGGAAAGTTGTAGGTTTTGATTCTGTACTGGGACATGTGGCAATTGATTAGCTTGAGGAATTTGATTGGATGGGGTTAAGAATTGTGGTGGAAGGTAGGATGGTGAGTATTTTTGATATTGTGCATAGGCTCCATAAGGATTTTTCCATCATTGATTCCAAGGTTGTGATTATGGCAGAGCCCAAGGTTGCCAGAATGAATTCCAATTACTTTGTGAAGACTAGGCAAATTGTTGTGGTTTAAATCATTGTGATTGATTTGGTTGGGGATTTTGCCATGGTCTTTTGGCTATAAAGTAGAGAGGGTCTACTGGTTCTGAGATTCCTTCCTAATTGAATACAGCCTTAAGACCTGGTAAGGATGGAAATTCCTTTGTATCATGATTATCTGCACATATGACACATGTTTCTATGGCTCTTGAGTCTAAGGGACACTCTCTCAAAGCATTTTTCTTTCAACATTTGGGACAGAAGATAGATAATGCATCATTTTCGGAATTTTGCTTGTTTTTTATTTGAAGGGTGTCTAATTGTTCACTTAGGATCCCTAAAATATCTGTTTTAAAGGTGTCAAGTAAATTTCCTATTTCTTCCCTACTAACTGTCCCAGCTGTAGACTTGTTTATTCTTGATGAGAGAGGGTCTCTAGGACTCTTTCCAACTCTTGCTTTGCCCCTTGAGATATGTACACATAAATCACAAATATTTGCAAACGGTAGTTGGGAAATATATCCTTTTCCCATTAGGTTAAGGAGATCGATCCATTCATCTTTAATGGCTCTGAGTAAAAGATATTTTAAGGTTTCTTCATCCAAATTATCCATTTTTCTCTTTTAACATTATAAACAAACCTTTCTACCAAGTCTTCGAGATTCTCATTTTCCTTTTGTGTCATTTTGAAGACTTCATCTTTAAGGTTACTAGGCATACAATAATCTCTATACTTGCATAAGAAAGCCTCTTACATTTGTGCCCATGTTGTTATAGAATGCACTCCTAGACTCATGAACCATTTTAATGTTGAGTCTTTCAATGTGGCAGGGAACAATTTCAACTTCTGAGCATCATGCAGATAATCATATGATCTGCATAATACTTCAAATTCAAAGAGAAATGTCTCCGGATCTTCGTTTCTTTTCCCATGGAAATTAGGAAGAATTGAGGGTGATATATTTTTCATTGTGAGGGTTGTGTCTTCATTAAGAATAGGGAATCCCAAAGGATCTTGATTTCCTCTGCCTCTACCCCCTCCTCTACCTCTACCTCTTCCTCTTCCTCTACCTCCACCTCCAATCCTATCTTCTTCACCATGGACATTGTGTACTTCTCCTTCCCCTTCTTCAACCATGATAGATTCTTTGGAGCTAAGGTAGTGTTCTTCTAATCTTTTTTGTTCCTCTATTAATGGTTGCTCAGAATAAGTTTCCAATTCCTCTTCTTCACTAGGAATTTCTAATTCTTCTCCCACAATTTGTTCACCAGTGGGGGACAAAAAGATTACTCCTGTGGTTGGGTATGTAGGATTTTATTTAATTACATCTTTAGTAGAAGAAGTAGGTGAAGTTCTGGATTGAATTTCTAATCTTAAGACTTCAGGAAGTCTTTGTCCACCTCTAAATGGAATTCAGGTTTGAGTAGGTGGTGTGGAATCTCAAAATCTTGGTGGAGTGAGTGGATTTGTGGGAATTAAACTTCTTCCTCGTCCTACAAATCTACCCCTAGAGTCTCTATCCTTACGCATGTCATGTTTTAAGTTAATGATGGGTTTTTTTTTTAAACTTCTAATTGTACTTCCCTGGAAATGGCGCCAAAATGTTTGGTCAGTTCAATGTCCTTGAATTGGCAATCATAAATTGTCAACCAGGGTGCATAGACTGATGAAGTACGGTGCGCAATATGTGCTTAGAAGTTATTCATTAGGTCGTTATGTATTTGTTAATATCTAAACTCAAAATGGGGGCACTGGTTGTCAATTGTATTAGTGTTGTAATTCTTAGGGATGTTGATTAAGTTTCCTAGGAATTAATCTCTATCCAATTAGTTTGTAGATGATGTGAGAGTGATTTTACTTATGTTAGGTTGTTGGAATTTTTGATCTTAAATCTCTATGTTCCAGCTCCTAATTCTCTAAGTGCAAAAAGAAACCTATTCTATCAGCTATGAATGAATATTGTTGAACTCAATTGTTTTAGGAGAGGTCTTCTTGCTTATTCAGCTCCTACTCAAACAAAGTAATCCAAGCAACATCTATATTGTGAATTGAACACACTTCAATTATGCTAGATAATAAGCAAAGGAAAGAACTGTGCAGTACCAGGTATAAAGAAAATTAGATAACATTCTAAGCTAGGTATAAAGAAAATTAAAGTTCTAATGCATATAACAATTCGTTGGCAAGATCATTATGCAACATTGTCACACAAAACAGAGCAATTGAAGAATTAAAGGAAATTAGATTGTATTTGATTAAAACCTACCACTATTTGTAGGGTCCCTCCACATAGCAGTTCAGAGCTTCAAATCAACACAACTCTTGCACTCAAAAAAAAAAATCCATTCACGTGAAATTCACAAACTGTTCATAAACATATCATGTGGCGTGCACCCAAATAACAGTGTGGCCATTAGCTTTATAACAGGGCTCTTGGCATAATTTTATGAAGATTTTAAGCCTAATATCTCTTATCCTATCTAAACTTATATCACTAAACCATCATTTTTCTATTCCGAAAGCAAAACGATAAGGTTTCAACTGATCTCAGGTTCTGTTCTGTGTTAATCCGATGGTTGATTTGGATTTTGACCGCGATCTCCTGTGCTTATTTTAGCAAGCAGTGTTGAGTGGATAGGAAGGTATCCATGAGGGAGTCATCCTCTATCCATCCGCACCTTTTTTTGTTGATCTGGTACTCTAGAACCTCGTGAACAATGAAGACAACTACAAAATCATGGACTAGCTGCGGAAACAAACTGATTCGGTAGCCAATTGCAACTTTAATTAAAACAATAGGGTATACAGTTGAATATGAACAAGAAAACATACTAATGCATACCTTCAACAAAACCTGGTAGATATGGCTTTATTTAAGTGGTAAATATATATGAAAAAGAGAGGATCTTTAGGCAAAAATGATGTCATGGTAGGACAATCTTCAGACTCTACAAGGCTCCAGAGTGTTTGTTCCAACCAAGGCTTCCAAGACTAGTAACTTAACCCACAACTGCTACTAGGATTCTAGAGTGTTCGTCCAACCAGGGCTTCTAGGACTAGTAACTAAACCCACCAAGGACTTCTAGAGTGTTTATCCAACCAAGGCATCCAGGACTATTAACTCAACCAAATTTGTTACAGGGCTTCCAAATCGTTTTCCAACCAATGCTTCTAGGAACTAGTAACTCAACCCAAGCTAAAGCAAACATGAGAACCAACTAGAAAAATAAAGAAATGAACCCACAACACCATGGATATCCCAGAAATGTCAAGGCTAAGAAAATCCACTGTCAATCTAGGAAATCCTCTATGCCAATGACAGATCATGACCAATAAACCACATTCATATGTCATGCATGCCAAAACTAGTGAGGAAAACATACATGAAACTCGGTACCTGCAAGCAAAACCTATTGTAGTTGTTGATCTTGATGTCCTCTTGTGCTTTCCTTCTCTTCCTTTGCCTTCTTGCTCCAAGAATCCAAGTATGCCACACTCTCCAAGAGTGCTCCAAGAAAACTCTAAGTGTCCAAGAGTATGAGAGAGAGAGAATAGAATGAGAGCTCCAAAATTGAACTGACAAAAAGTTACACTGACCCAACCTGAGCAAAATCTTGCTAACTAATCCTCAAAAGCCTTTTTATCAATGAGGCCTCTATTTTCTTCAATTTCCATTATTTTCCTTCATTTTCCTCCTCGCAAGCAACCTATGACCTTTCACCTTCCTTTTCTCCTAATTTCCATTATTTCCATAACATAAATGTGTCAATTAATGTCACTTTTCCTTCCAAAACCTCTGCCACTGTCTTTTCCAATTTCCTTAGCCGTAATAAACCATAATGACACCCACTAGGATGTTTTTCCCAATATTTCACTTGGAATATTTTTCCCATGACCATGGTCTTATATATTTTTACAAGGATTTTTAACCAGGGTTGTTACAAATAACGCTTACTAGTCATTTTGGAATTGTTATGTCTCTTTATTTCCATCCAAACAATGATCTGCTCTGCTCTTGTGATGCAGAAAATTAAATGTGTTATTGTAGTGGTAATTAGGGAATTTGCACAAGAACATTTAAGGTGGACAATTTATAAAGTATGTGTCTTTTAGCTCTATGTAATTAATCGTGATGAATACATTGTGGTAGATGAGATGTTGTCCACATTAAATTCTGAAAGACTTATTCTTGATTTCACTTATGTCATAGGGTGGTATGAATCAAGTGTGATTTCAAACAGGAGTTGGCAAATTTCTTGCAGTGGCTGCAGAAAATCTTGTATCAATTTTTAATGTTGAGACTAAGCACAATTTGCATTCTTTACAGGTATTTTTTCTGTTATCTTCCATATTCAATATTTTGTTATGCACACTAAACTTTTATGTAATATTGGATGAAGATTGTGAGTTTGTTGATTAAATTGGTTTACATAAGGTATCTGCATTTTTGAGCACAGGTGTGTAGAAATTCCCCTTGTAGATCAATAGATTATGTAATATACTAAAGCAAAAATACAAGATCTACTTCTACAACAAACTTGCGGAAGCTTAATCGATTTTGAGCAAGACCAAATAGAACACATATAGCTAAGAATGAGAAATAAATCACACATGAACATAGAAGAATACTCTGGGGAAAGACTTAGCTAAAAACCTCGATCTCTGTATTATCATACAAGTGGAAATATGTCTGGATTACACAAAGCTTTAGCTCACAAGCTATCCAACTCTCAATACAATCCAACTGTTGCTCATAAACAGTCAAAGGCTTCCCAAAAACCTTCTCCTCTTCCCTCCAAGCCTCCTACTTCCTTGTGCAGTTTCTCTTGGGGTCCAATGCTGCCACCTGTGTGTAATTACCTCACACACTGCTCACTAAACTCAGAAGTAATTGCGCAATCCTGAAGGAGATAATTCCTTCTGCATGGATGAGTTTCCTATATAGGAAAAATCCTCCAACTGATAGTACAATGTCCCTTCCTCTGATCTCATGTGGGTCTCTGACTGAACTGACATACCTGAGTTATTTATGAGAGAATATTCAGTTATCTGAAGTGAAGCAGTTACATGCATGCATGCATTAACTAACTGAACTCACAATTAAGTCCACAAACTGTTGGGACTAATCTAACTGGACTTAACTCAGTTAACTAAGATAACTAATTACAACTCAAGGTACAACTCATCCTGATCTCCTTTAATCAAGGGATAACTTCCTCAATCAATAGAGAAACAGTTGCATGTCTTCACATAGACTTCATATTTGATTTCCTACAACTAATTAACTCAAGATGGATTAATTAATTATTTTACAAACAGCTGCTAAGATCAAATTCGAATTTTACTTCTCAATTTTAATTCAGGGACTAACTAAAATTGGAATCTATCCCGAAATACTATTTATAACAATGCTATTTTTAGCATTTCCATTTTTTCATTCCTTGTTGCTATATCCAACACTGGTACCTGAGATGCTATTTATAGCAATGCTATTTATAGCATTTCTATTTTTAGCATTTCTTGTTTCCATTTTCAACACTCCCTCTCAACAAGAAAGGCATTCAACTTGAACCCAATCCTGAACCTTTGGAATGTTCTGCATGCAACACTTCTCCCAAGTGTTGTTGCACCAACAACGCTAGAAACAAAAAAAAATCTCCCAATTGACCTCCTTGTTGGGCTAGAAACACCCTCTGATGTTGAATCTCCCTCTGCTGCTAACAAGTACTCCCTCTGTGACCTCTGAGCTACTGCAACACTCCATGCATCTCGCACCGTTGCACACCTCTCTGTGCCATCCTGCACTGGTGCAACACTCCTATGCCTCTCGCATTGTTGTAGCCTACTAACTCTGCACCGTCTTGGGATTCCTGCACTGCAGCTCTCTCTGCCACTCCATCCAGATCTGTCTCTACCCACTTAGCCAATCTTGCTACTCCTCAATAGGGCTTTCGTAGCAAGGTCTAATCAAATAGGTTGGGTACCTCAATGATCTTGCCCCTATTCCAGCCTTCTTGGGACTGTCACTCTACATCGCCCCACCTCCTACTTGGAGATATGGATGCATGTGCTCCCTCTACCCACTTGGCTTGAAATTTCCCCCTACTGGAGGTCTCTGCATGAGTGAATTCCTCCACTCGATCTCCTCTCGGCTTCTCCAATTGTGGCTGCTCCACAACCTCCTAAAATTGCTTCACTAATTGTGGCTCCTCCACAATTGTCTGAGACTTCTTCTGGCGTTGCATGTTGAGAGGTAATGTACTCTCCTTCTCAACCACCAAGTCTCCAATAGTTGCCTTGCTCCTTAAGGCTTTGCATGCATCTTGAACCTCAAGAGCATACAAGCTCTTGACTCGTGATCTGATTTACTTCACTTGTCTCGTGGTGACGTGTCTAAGGAAAACATTTCCCTTACTGAAGACTACATCATAGCCTTTGTCTTCCAGCATTGCGATTGATACCAAGTTTTTCTTCAGTCCTGGCATATACTTCACATCTGTCAAAGGTAATGTGAGCTCCATGCTCCCTCTGAAAAACAAATGTGCCTACTTCTGAGACACTATAATTCTCATCATTACCCATCGCTATGAGTATCTGGAGATATTTCTCCTCCAAGTTACTAAACAAACTCTTATCATTGGTCATGTGGAATGAAGCTCCACTGTCAAGACACCAATCACATCCCACCATGGATGAAACCATGCATGTGAAGAGGGTGAAATCCAACTCGAACTGTGAGGTCAATGCCTCACCTTCATATCCTTCCTTGGATCCCATCTTGGATTTCTTCAATGGACAATTTGTTGCAAAATGGCCCACCTCATGACAATGAAAGCATCGCACTTTCAATTTGTCAAACTTCTTCCCACCATGGAAAGAACTCGATTTGGTATGAGAATCCTTCTCCTTCCCATTCTTTGCCTTACTCACTAAGGCACAGTTTTCTTCATCCTCCTTGGATGAAGAACCATATCTAGTGTTCTTCTTATCTCCTCCTGCATCAGATCTGATCAAAGTCGTTCCCAATTTGGCAGTTTCTCTCTTCCATTTACCGAGTCTTGGTAGCTATGCCAACTCTTAGGAAGACCGGGGAGAGTAAGACTTACCATGTCATCGTCAGCTGTCATGATCTCTACACTTTCAAGCTCATCCCTGTAGGTGGTGAGCTTGTTCAAATATGTAGAGATCGTGTCGCCCTTTTCACACTTGATTTTCCAAAGCTTGTCTTTCAGCACCAGCTTCCTCTCATCGTTGTTGTTCTGAGATTGATCTTTCAAAGTTTTCCACATCGAAAACGGTGTCTCCTTCCCATGGAGGCTCGAGACAATGTGGTCTCAAACTCCCTCCAGGAGGATTCTCCTTGCTCTAGCCACACATTTCTTCCATTCTGCCAATTCTGTAGCATTAGCTGTTGCCAGCTTGGGGAATTCTTGATCAATGAAGTCCTTTAGACTTTTGTCCTCTAATACTACTTCCATGTGATCCTTCCAGGCTATATAATTTGAGCTACCATCAAGGGCATACTCGAGTCTTAAACCGATGAACGTTATTGGTGAAATTGAGATGTGATAAGAACTCGATTTCTATAATCAGGAACTTCAAACTTTGAACTTCTCCCTTATTTGTATATTATTCTTCGCTTTGATCAATTTGCTCTGATACCATGTAGAAATTCCCACTGTAGATCAATAGATTATGTAATATACTAAAGCAAAATACAAGATCTACTTCTACAACAAACTTGTGGAAGCTTAATCGATTTTGAGCAAGATCAAATAGAACACATATAACTGAGAATGAGAAAGAAATCACACATGAACATAGAAGAATACTCTGGGGAAAGCCTCAGCTAAAAACCTCCATCTCTATATTACCATACAAGTGGAAATTTGTTTGGATTACACAAAGCTTTAGCTCACAAGCTATCTAGCTCTCAGTACAATCCAACTGCTACTCATAGACAGTCAAAGGCTTCTCCCAAACCTTCTCCTCTGCCCTCCAAGCCTCCTATTTCCTTGCGCAACTTCTCTTGGGTTCCAATGCTACCACCTATGTGTAATTACCTCACACACTGCTCACTAAACTCAGAAGTAACTGCACAATCCTGAAGGAGATAATTCCTTTTGCATGGATGAGTTTCCTATATAGGAAAAATCCTCCAACTGATAGTACATTGTCCCTTCCTCTGATCTCAACTGGGTCTCTGACTGAACTGACATGCATGAGTTATTTATGAGAGAATATTTAGTTATCTGAAGTGAAACAGTTACATGCATGCATGCATTAACTGAACTCACAATTAATTCCACAAAATGTTGGAACTAATCTAACTGGACTTAACTCAATTAACTAAGCTAACTAATTACAACTCAAGGTACAACTCATCATGATCTCCTTTAATCAAGGGATAACTTCCTCAATCAATGGAGAAATTTTTGCATGTCTTCACATAGACTTCATGTTTGATTTCTTACAAATAATTAACTCAATATGAATTAATTAATTATTTTACAAACAACTGCTAAGATCAAATTCGAATTTTACTTCTCAATTTTAGTTCAGGGACTACTAAAATTGGAATCTATCCCGAAATAATATTTATAGCAATGCTATTTTTAGCATTTCCATTTTTTCATTCCTTGTTGCTATATCCAACACTGGTACCTGAGATGCTATTTATAGCAATGTTATTTATATCATTTCTATTTTTAGCATTTCTTGTTGCCATTTTCAACAAGGTGATGCATGTATCTTCTAATTTTTAAATATGTTCTAGAAATATCTTCTGTGGTTGTAAACATTGATCAGATTTAGATAAAGAAAGGCTTGGAAATGATTAATATCTTTATTATTTATTATTTCAGAGGCATAAAAAACCTATGCACTCAGTTTGCTGGGACACAAATGGAGAAAATTTTGCAGTTGTAAGTGAGCATTCTATTAGGGTGTGGTCTTTTCATTTTGGAAAAGAAGGTGAATGTGTGCATGAATTGAGTTGTAGTGGAAATAAATTCCATTCATTTATTGTCTTTCATCCAAGCTATCCAAAACTTTTGGTAATTAGATGCCAAGTATTGTTTTACCTTTAAAATTTAAAATATGGTTCAATTATCCCCTCTCAAATAATGCCCATTAAGGGACTTGCAAGATAGGTTTGCTTCAGACCTTGACAGTTGATTGTTTGTTGCACCTTTCTAATGATCAAGGGACTTGCATGATAGGTTTTCTTGAGATCTTAGTGGCATATTTGATATATTGTTGCAACTTTCTAATATCGTTGTCCTCTTAAACTTTGAAGATGAACAATTCATCCTCTCACTAAATGATGCTTTCCTTTTTCATTTTCTCTTGTATTTTCGTGACATAATGGGCTTAGAATTTTGTTTTCCTCCAGATCTTAGCATTGCTTTTGTTATAAATTCAAGCAAAATAATCCATTCAATATGAAAAGACATTTCTTACTTGATTTACCATTTCAGAAATACTAACCTTGGTTTAAATAAATTCTAAGTATACTTGTTTTTAGATGATAGACATCTAGCACTTGTTGTTTCTTTCATTGATTGGGTTTCTTTGGTACTTTCTCGGCACATGCAAGCATTTGAATTTTATTTTATTCTAATTTTTTATAATTGTTTTGGGTGTAGTATGGCCGTTATAAGTTGATTTCATCCAAGCATTTACTCAATGGGCATTCTCTCTTAAAGACTAGTTGATCCCAAATCTTGTGTTATATAGGTCAAATCATTCTAACATATTGTTATTTGTTACAACCAAACTATTCATTGAGAACGTTTATCAGTCATTTAGGAACTGTTATGTCTCTTGATTTCCATCAAAACAATGACCTACTCTGCTCTTGTGGTGGAGAAAATGAAATGTGTTATTATAGTGTTAATCAGGGCATTTTCACAAGAACCTTTAAGGTGGATAATTAATAGAGTATAAGTTTTTTAGTTGTCTAAATAATCACGATGAATGCACTATGTTGGATAAGATGTTGTACACATTATATTTTGAAAGACTTATTCTTGATTTCAATTTCTTCACAGGGTGGTATGAGTCAAGTGCAGACTTCTTGCAATCACTGCAAAAAGTGTTGTATCAATTTTTTATGTTGATATTGAGCATATTTTGAATTCTTTACAGGTATGTTTTGTATTATCTTGCATTCACATTCAGTGTTTTTTATGAAGGCTAAAATTCCAAGAATATTGAATGAATATTTTGAGTTTGTTGATTCTCTTAGTTTTGCTAAAATTGAATTACTTAAGGTATCTGTAGTTTCCACATGTGATGCTTGTATCTTCTAATTTTTTAAATATTTTCTAGAAATATCTTCAGTGGTTGTAAACATTTATTGGATTTAGATTTTTAAAAAAAGGCTTGGAAATGATTAGTATTTTAATATATTTATTATTTCAGAGGCATACAACGCTTGTGCACTTAGTTTGTTGGGATACAAGTGGAAAATATTTTGTTGTTGTAAGTAAGGATTTTTTGAGGGTATGGTCTTTTCATCCTGGAAAAGAAGGTGAATGTGTACATGAACTGAGTTGTAGTGGAAATAAATTCCATTCATGTGTCTTCCATCTAAGCTATCCAAAATTTTTGGTTAGTCACATTTGGTATTTGACTTCAAAGTTATTACTTATTTAAATTGGGTTTTTTTCCTTGTAAGAGTTGTTAACTTATGGTAATTTGATGTCATCAAGTTAGTCACATTTGGTATTTGACTTAGAAACCATTACTTGTGGTATTCGGTATTACATTCAGTAAGAGTTGGTAATGATAGACGTTGTGATTGAGATGTGTGATTTGTTGATCTTTATTGTGTTTGATTGCATTCATTGGAGGTATGGAATATCACAGAAAACAAGAGAATGACCCTTCCTGCATAAGATACCCAAACATGAATTGAAAAAAGAGGAAAATAATAACATTGGAGTGAAAAATGAAAAAAGAGAGAGAGAGAAGAGAACCAGTCTAATGATACCCTTAAATCCAATATCCCGTGTGAGACACACACATATAGGCTGATGGTCAAACCTTTAGAGTTGGTGAATTCACCTGCAATGCCTTGGCAACACAATGATAATGTTTTGATGTGATGAAACAATATTTCATGTGTAAATGGTAGTCCAACCAATATTTAGTTGGAAACACATATTGTAATACTTGACATTTCATATAATATAATTTATCTAGTTGAAGTTATTTATAGTTGTACTTGATATTATCTAGTATTGCAATTAACATATATAATTTTACGTTTTCATATTAGACGAACATGCACATTGTATGACATTTTTTTTAACTCAGCCACAAAATAAAACTAATTAATTTATGTTGATTAATAATGAACATATAAAATCAATCTAAAACTACTAAATTTGTAGTTTATATTGATTAATGATGAACACAAATAAAATGAATATGCAATGACTAAATTAATCGTTTATAATGAATATTAATGAAAGTAAATGAAATGGATATAAACTACTAAATCAATCATTTATATAATGAATATGAAACTACTAAAAAAAGATAAATGACTACTATAAATAATCAATTTGTGATTACAAATGATGACTAAATTTAGTCATATTTCTTTGGTCACTAATTGGTTTCAAACGATGACTAAAAATTGCATATATTTGACTATTAGTAGTTAATTTACAGTATCTTATACTGCGACCAACATTTTGGTCATATTTATTTGGTCATTATTTGGTTTTATTGGGTGATCATGTAGTAGTATATTTTGTTGTGTATTTGGTCATTAATTGTGGCAATTAATGACTAAATCAATAACAAAGTTTATGACTAAAAATATTACTAGATGATAAAATTGAGACGACTAAGTTAAATGTGACTAAAAGTTGATCACGTTATAAGATACTGTAAATTAGCCACTATTGATCACCGACTAAAAAAATTGTCTTTTATATGCAAATTTTAGTCGTTTTTAGTAATTAATTAGCCATTTTGTACTAATGAATGTATATGGTATAGTGAGATGAATCTCCATAATTAAGAATCTCGTTACATGTTTATATATATGTGTGCGCATGCGAGAGCGCATATTCAACTCATATATTAATTCTTTTTATAATTTAATAATAATAATAATTTAAAAAATCTATAATTCAACAATTTTTATAAAAAAAAAATAATAAATAATAAATAATAATAAAATAAAATAAATAAAATAAATAATAAATAAATAAATAAATAAAAATTTTATCTTTAACACTATTATATGAATATATCATATCATAAAACATGTCATACTTATTAAAAATTTATTGGCCACTCAATTTATTATATTATATAAGAGAAGACTATATTTAATATCATTCTTTATATTATGATTAATTTGTTATAATAATACATTTAAATTATTTATTCGTTAATTTCTTCTCTAATAAGAATTATATCAATTTTATTTCATTCAAATAAAGCTAATTAAAATTTTCTTTCATTATTTAAAATGAAGAACGATACTGAGGTGGAGGAATTGAGTGGATGGTCAAAAGTGGTTGGAATCCAGGCAAAAAAATTCAAAAAATCTTTCAGTAACAGTGTTGGAATCATGTTTTTGATAATGGAAATGGATTCAGCACCATCAAAAACCTCTAAGGCGCCCAAAATTTTGAAGTTTAATAGTTATAACCTGGATTTACAAAAATCCATATCAAATTTTATCAAAATCTTGCCAGAATTTCTATAATTTTCAAGGCAAAAGAACAATATGTTTAGACTACAACATTTAAAATAAAATTTTATACTAAATTTATAAATTATTGATTTTATATTTTTAAATAAAATTATACAATTAGTTCTCCAAGTATTAATTAGTTATAACTTTTTCCATGTAACTTGATGCTTCACATTGCAGAATAGCATTGAGAGTTATTATAATAATGAGGGGAGCCGAGTGGAGGAGCGATGTGAAAGCAAACAACCAGCTCGTTTCCTTCTCTGCGGCATGTCGAAATCCGACCTATATCCAAATTGCAAGAGCATGAATCCGACCTATAGCCAATATACAGGTGTGCATCCTATTTTATTGAAATTTTCCACTATACTCATGCATGTCTCTTTCCATTACCGCTAGCCACGTCTCCCCCCAACTACACTTGCTGACATCCAAGCCTTCCATCTGAGCGTGGCAACCTTGCATGCACAACTTGCCTCGTGAATGCACTTGTCCACCCGCTACCTACACAGGTGGTGACTTTCCTCTATAAACTCATCTTCATCGTTTTCGGATGGTTTTCGTCTCTACGCAAACTTGCGTGAGGCTTGCTTTACCCACCAACCTGAACGATATCACTCTGCTCCTTCATTACTCAGATAGTCCGTTTTTTCCCTATACCCTGAGCCTATACTGGTGGTTTATGCATCATTATCAAGCCTTCTAGTTCTGGTTTGCTGAAGATTCTTGCGGCACTCTTCCCTCAGTTTTTGCTCGGTAGAAGGTCAGTGTTTTGAATATCCCCATTTTTATAAATAATATAGTTAGATGCATGAAATTTCAAAATCCAGAGTTTATTAATATTACAGGAGTATATATGCAGTATTTTAATATGTTTCAACACACTCCTTTCCTAGTATTTTGGGTTAATTTTCAGTTTCTGGGTTATCATATGAACTTTTATCCTCGTTATATGGTATATATGTTGAAGGTTTTCACTGCTATCGCCTTCCATGTCCTGGCCTATCTCTTCCGAATGGTTTTGGTCATCATTGAAAAACTTCAAGAAACATTTTATTGTGTTCAGACCATGCATTGATTTTCGGTTGAAGATCGGCCCTTGGTGGTGCATCTACGAAATATGTTGTTGCTGTATTGTGTGCCCGAGTGCATCCTCATGAACCGTATGTTTCTCCTATTTGAGTCTCACCTAGTTTTTCCGTCGCCGGGTGTTTAGCTCGAACTCAATTCTGACTATTCGGCGAGGATTACATTTAATTGACTTTCCTATTTTCCGAGCTCCATAGCTGTCATTTCCTTTTTCTACCTATCCCTCTGCGTATAGGACTCCTAGGACAGTCGATCTTAATCTATATTTGACTATTTTTAGTCCTTTTCCTCAATCCTTTCCACTTTCTATTAATAGCTAGAGATTTCTTGTCCTTTTTGGTACTATCTCCTCGGTAATTGACATGATCATTCGGGGATCTGTGTCGAATTTTTTCAAATCTTGATAAGAGACGATATCCCGAGGTGGCTATCATATCTGATGTTAAATTTATTTGCCCTGTTTTGACCATGTCTCTTTTATTTCCCTGTCCTAACGTCCTTTTGATAGTCAGACTTTTACTTAATCTGAGATGGACATTCTTCACGTGGAATCTGACACGTCGGATCTAGTAAAAGCGGCAATGGAAGCAGAAGCTATTCATTTCGGTACTATTAAAGAATCCAACTGGCATTCCAAGCTGGCAGAGCACCTTCAATCTTCCCATCTTGTTCCTGATCCGAGCGTTGATATTCTCTCTACTCCCTGTAGAAAACTCAATCATCGACCTGCTAAAATCATATCCCCTCCCTCTGCTATTTGTTTGGATGGTGTTATGCTTGTTGACCGTATTGCTAGCCTGCAATCTCGTGCCCTAATTGGAAAGTGGCACTTCCCTGACATGGATGATGGCCAGATTAGAAAATGGCTTGTAGCTCGATGGCGCCCTCTCATTAGGTACACACCTACCATTGTCTGTCTGATGAGAGACTGGTACAGGTTCCATTTCTTGAAACTGAAAGACCTTAATATCATTTGGGGCCTCCCGTGGGTGCATGGGCAGAGTTTCTTGGCTCTCCACAAATGGTATATAGGTTTCGACCCTCTCAGGAACACCCCCTAGAACAATTTTATATGGGTCAAATTACCTGCTCTTCCTATTGAAATGTGGACGAAGGAATCTCTTTCCTTCATTGGAAACGCTATCGGAAAATTTGTTTACGTTGACCCGAGATGTCTAGGCGCTAAAGACAAAAGGGTCACCTGGATGCTAATTGAGAAAGACTGTAGAGGTGGTTTTCCTGACCACATTGATCTGCTCTGGGGAGATTTATCTGCCTGTCAAAGGCTTGACTACTAGGGCATCCCTTTTAGGTGCTCCCTGTGTCACAAAACGGGACACCTAAAAGACAGATGTCCTCGGATTCCACAAGGAAAGGCATGGAAAAAGGTATATAAGGTGAATTAGAATTCCCAGGTCATGGCTTCACCTCCCCATAATGAGGACGGTGAAAATTGCAACTACAATTATGTATCTCCTTCAGTGAAAATTTTTTCTCTGACCTGTTATCACAATGTTCCCTATACCCGGAAGCAATTGGGGGATCTGGTCCACTAGCCTTTCCTCTCGCCTAGGCATCAAAAATCTTCCTCCTTAACTTTAATGAGGTCGAATTCCATGGACGATCTAATCGTTGTGAGAGCTCGTGTCTTTTCACCCCAACCTCCTCCTCCCGAACCATCTCAAGGTATACCTGTCATTTCACCTTCTCCTGTGCCCAAAGCATGCTGCCCTTCCCTACAGAAAAATGAAATTCAAATTATCCCCTTGTCCTCCTCATCACCTGTTAGATATGGATGCTCCCCTATAAAAGTTTCTCCATCTTCCTCCATTCATCTTACTCTAAATCGCTTTGCTTCTAAGGGTAAAGCCCCCATGACCACCGCTTCCCTGCCTGCCTCACCTTTCCCATCTCCCTCTAACTCTATTGGCAGTTATCTCGACATGCTTATACAAAGGGATTCTCTTCGTTTGCTTCCCCTGACTATCCATAAACCCCGAGAATCTTCTTCTCCTGTCATCAGTCCTAATTCGGTGAAGAATATCATTGTTCGCCGAAAACAAAACAAGGGCAGTAGAAACTTTAGGGGGCGAAAAGGCATTCCTAGTTTGAATTATCAAGAATCCTCCCTTGTTGATATTCCCATTTCTAATTTTACTGAATCCGGGCCTCTTAGAGTAGATTTACCTGAGAAGGGTCTCAAATGATGAGCATACTTTCTATCAACATAAGGGGTCTTGGAGCGGACCCTAAGTTTCTTGCTCTAAGAGATTTATTTTTTTCTTCTCCCTACAGGATGATTTTAATATAGGAAACCATGCACGACAGACAGGACACTATCTCGTTCTTCAGGCGTATGCTTCCATCTTGGTATATTACGGCAATGGAGGCAGCTGGTCTCTCCAGAGGATTAGTAGTTCTCTAGGATCCGAGATGGATCTCTGCAAAAACTTTCCGATGCCTTGGGGGAATCTTGATTATTGCTAAATATAGAGGATGTGCTGACCGATTCCACATATTAAATGTTTATGCTCCCTACAAAGACAAAGTTTCATATTGGAACCTTTTTCTTGCCTCCAGTATTATGGAGATTGAAACACTTGTCATCGCTGGCGATCTAAATTTCACTTTGGAACCGGACGAAGTTTGGGGGAAAGGGAAAAAAGCTGACTCGATGAGGGAGAAAATGAGAGAAGCATTGCTACAATACAACTTTGTTGACATTTTCCCAAAGTCTTTGTCACCCACGTGGGACAATGGAAGGTCAGGGGAGGCCTATATTCCTAAAAGACTGGACAGGTTCATCATGCATGAAAATTTGTTGGAGAAATTTGGCATCCTGAGCTCACATACCCTCCCTGTTTTCATTTCTGACCATCGGCCGATAACACTGCAATGGGTGGATCAGAATTCGTGGAAAAGCTATCCTTTTAAGTTCAACAGGATTTGGCTAGAAGATGAGTCATTCAAAAACATTATCCGCGATGCTTGGCTATCTAGCAATCCTATGATTGGAGCTTCTCCATCAGAAAATTTGATTGGCAAAATGAGGAATCTTCGATCAAAAGTAAAAGAGTGGCAGATCCTGAAAAAACAAACAAACTGTATAGAACTTCAAAATATTAAAAATGAATTAAAAATCATTTCCAGTGGTATGACGACTCAATCCATTCCATGGAGTATCCGATCTCGGATTTGGGAACTTGACAAAAAGAAACAGAAGCTACTATCAATTGAAGAAATAACATGGAAGCTTAAAAGTCATGCCACTTGGCTAAAGGAGGGAGATAAAAACACTAAGTTCTTTCATTGTTTTGCAAGCAAAAGACGTGCTTCCAATTCTATATGGAAAATCAAGAATGAAGAGGAAAATATTCTGCACACTCAAGAAGATATCTCCAAAGAAGTTGTCAATCATTTTCAGAAGGCATATAAATGGGACGCAAACAGAGAGATAAATGATATTATGTGGGGCATCGAACCTTTCCCATGTATTTTCAATGAAGAGGAAAATGACAGACTTTTTGTTGGTGTTTCAGAGGAAGAACTACTTGCTATAATGAAATCTTTTAAAAAATACAAATGCCCTGGCCCTGATGACTGGACCATCGACATTTTCATCCATTTCTTTGACATTATGAAAAGTGATATTTTGGGGATGGTGGAAGAAACCAGAATGAGAGGTAAAATTGATCACAACATTTCTTCTAACTATATTGCATTTATCCCAAAAAAAAATGACTCCCTAACTTTTGCAGACTACAGGCCTATATCTTTATGCAATACCATCTATAAAATCATCTCAAAAAATTTAGCAGAAAGAATCCGTGGCAATCTCTCAATTCATATCTCAAAAGAACAGCATGGTTTTCTAAGTGGCAGAAACATATTATAAGTAGTGGCTATTGCTCAGGAAGCCTTACATTCAATGCAAATAAAAAAATATAGGAGCTGCCATTCTTAAAATTGATCTAAAAAAAGCCTACGACTGTCTAGACTGGAGCTATCTGAGATGTATACTTATTAAGATCAGGCTAAATGATCAGTGTACTAAGTGGATCATGGCATGTGTGGAAGGAGTCAACTTTGCCATACTCATAAATGGGCATCCCACTTCGTTCTTCTCGGCTGAAAGAGGTCTTCATCAGGGCTGCTCCCTGTCTCCCCTTTTATTCATACTTGTTATGGATACCCTTAGTCTTCATCTGAAAAGAGTTGTAGCTGCAGGGAATATCTGTCCACTTTCCATATCTAGAGGTAACTCTTTTACGCATAACCTTTTCGTGGACGATATTCTGCTGTTTTCTATGCTTTGTAGACAAAATTGGCATATTATGCATGAGATATTAATATCCTTTCAAAGGGCTACAGGCTTATATATAAACGAAGGAAAATCAACTTTTCACTTCGGAAAGGTTAATATGGATGATATGGAATATATCTCTCAACTATATAAGATTCAGACAGTAACTATCAAAGAAGGTATGAAATACTTGGGTTACCAACTAAAACCCACGGGCTACACCATATCTGACTGGTCATGGATCATCAATAGATTTTACAAAAGAATATCAGCATGGTAATTTAAATGCTTATCTTTAACTGGTAGAATGATTCTCTCACAATCAGTACTTGCAGAAATTTCTGTTTATTGGGCTCATCTGTACTACATTCCTTCAGTTATCATTAAAAAATTAAACAGCTTAATGGCCATGTTTATCTGGGGAGGGTGCATGGAAAAGAGGAAATTCCATCTTACTAAACTGATTAACATCTCCTTCCCTAAAAAAATGGGAGGATGGGGTATCATGAATCTTCATCTCTTTGGCTTGGCACTATTATGCAAATCTCTATGGCAAGCAGTTTTTGGAAATAGTTTATGGAGCCAAGCCATTAGAATGAAATATCTTGGGAATGAAGATGTCTATTATTGGTACAGGAACAGATTTATGGGTCCCTCTCAAGGATCAGCTATTTGGAGGAGATTTCAAAAGGTTCTACCTTTCTTCTACAGGAATCTAATATGGAAATTTCAAACAGGAAACAACATTCTTATTGACATTGATGCAATCATGGGTGTTGAGGTGGAATCCCCAATCGCCCCACAACTTCTTATGCTCCTACATCAAAAAGGTCTATTCTACTGGGCACAAGTAATTCAAGGATGGCAGGGTGTTATTCCTCGATGGAAATCGGCTAGAGAGCTGGGCCTTGATGGAACATTGGCTACCCAATGGAACAAGATTATTTGGGCAGTGAAAAATGCTGGGATTTTCAAAACAAAGGATAGAGATAACATTGTATGGCAGGTGAAGAAAGGCAGGTCAAATGTTTTGGTGAGAGATATATATCTCTCCTTGATAGAAGAGCGAATGGAGGCCTCCCGGAAACTATTTCCCAACACTCTATGGAAAGCTGGCTGTCCTCTAAAAATTATTCTTTTTTTGTGGCTAGTCTTTCATAATAAAAATCTTACATGGACAAATCTACAGAAAAGGAATTGGCACGGACCAGCCATATGCACAATCTGCCTATCCAATACAGAAGATAACATGCACATTTTTCTAAAATGTCACCTAACTCGGATTCTATGGAAGCAGCTGGCTTCTCATTTTGGTTTTCCTGTAATATCACATTCCTCCATTATAGATGCATATGAATGGTGGGGTTCACAGAAAAGAACTTGGCGACCCATTCCACTTATTGTCTTCTGGTTCATATGGGAGTGGAGGAACAAAAGGATATTTCAAAACTGCAAGGAGGAATTCAGGCATATTTTGGACAAGGTTATTTCGTTTTATTTATCGATCCTCCCATACATTCCACAACAATTGAAGCATCAAACTAGAGTTTCAGCCCCACAACAACATATCATCCCACGGGCACATTTTGACGGTGCAGCAAAAGATAACAAATGTGCATGTGGAATTTACATTTGTATTTCAAATGACCTTCAATACTCCATTTTTTGGAGCAGTGGCCTTGGAACCAACAACAAAGCTGAGGCCATGGCTCTACATGGTCTGCTCTTATTCTACACTTTTATGGAAATCGGCCCAATCAATATCTATGGTGACTCCAAAATCATCATAGAGCACGTGAATGGAAAACAATATATAAAAAACGACAGCCTTTCTGGATGGCTGGGTAGGATTTCAACTCTATGGAAGCCTACACTATTCCCTATCACACATATAAAACGTTTGCAAAATGAGCTTGCGGATGAACTATCAAAGAAAGGTATGCAGTCTCCATGTGGTAAGTGGCATCTGAGCATCACTGTAGAATCCTGCACATACTTCATTCAGCCCTTCTCCATGTCGGGTATATAGTGTCGACTTTAATCTGGTATGTTTCATGATCCTATTCATATATACAATGTCTTATAGCCAGGTAGTACTTTATTTTTGTAGTTCTTTATATGATATTATCTCTGCAACAGTCCTCATACTTGATCTAACAAAGAAAGATGTATATACTGAAAAAATACCAACAGTTTTTAAATGCCATGACCAGGAAAAAAATTCCGCTCCATAATGTATATGCTTGTTTTATTATAATATAAATACTCTACAACTTTTTCTTCTTCAAAACAAAACAAAACAAAAACAAAAACAAAAAACAAAAAACAAAAAACAAAAAACAAAAACAAAAAACCAAAAACAAAAACCAACAACAACAAAAAACAAACAAAAACAAAAACAAAAACAAAAACAAAAAAACAAAAAACAAAACAAAAAACAAAAAACAAAACAAAACAAAAAAGCAAAAAAAAACCACTTTTTTCCATGTAACTTTGTTGATTTAAACTTCAATTCATCCTTTATCAAAATTAAATTGTTTAAAAAAATTATAGTTTTTATTTAATTATTTTTATTAATTCTAGTTAAGGGTTAGGTTTAAAAACAATTCAATATATTATTAATTTTGTATTAATCAAATTTTGGTATAATTTTTTCATTTATTATATTATTTTACATTAACGATATATATGAATTACTGAATTTTATTTATGTATTATGTGATTAATGCATAGATTTGAAGTGTTTTTGAGCAACCACAAATAAAACTTTAGGTTTTTTTTTTTTGCTTTTGTTAAGTTTTAATTGACTTTCTTAACTTTTTTAATTTTATTGCATTGAGAAGAGCTCTTTAACCTAATATGGAAGAGATGTTGTAATGCTCTGTTATATTATGTTATGTTATTTAAACATTTTAACTCGGTCAAATTA
This sequence comes from Pinus taeda, assembly GCA_000404065.3. Classification (NCBI taxonomy): domain Eukaryota; kingdom Viridiplantae; phylum Streptophyta; class Pinopsida; order Pinales; family Pinaceae; genus Pinus; species Pinus taeda. The sequence continues at coordinate 51,013 of APFE030805054.1, forward strand.
CGAATGGTTTTCGGACTTGGGTTTTAACAACCCATCGTTTTTCCCATGGTATTTTTCTCTAAAGCAGCCTATTTAAAAGCATAAAATCCAATTAATTTTCTTTTTCTCCGAAGAGGTCGTGTTCAAATTATATAAAAATTGTGGTAGATTGTTGAGTCATTATCTTCTAAAGCTACTTTAAACTAATGTTAGGTCAATAATCGTCTTCTCCAAGGTATACCTACAACTATATCTGCTCCTACTCGGATCTGACCATAAGGATTTTCTATTAAGGTATGTATTTCATTCCTTTTACAAAATATTAGGCTAGAGGTAGGAAAAGATTTGGCGTTAGACGCCAAGAGAGAAGCTCGGTACATGAATCTCTCTGCTCTTTCAATTCATTCCTTGAGACAATACAATTGGTCACAAAGATCAAATTGGTCAAATCCCTAATGATTTACAATTGGTCCTAACCAATCCCTAACCAACATAAATGGCAGCAAAAATTGATTGATTAATATTTTGGACCACCCCTATGGTGATCTATTAGTTGAAACAAAGCCCTAGAAATTGTTAATTTTAATTATTTAAAAGTGATGACAAGTCATTCTTTGAGAATGTTGATAGAAAAAAAAAATCATCAAATAATTTCGGGTCTACATGAATCCTTCTTTCATGGGCATCTCAAAGAGGCCATGGTGAACAGTTACTCCAAAAATCAAAGATCCAATAAAGAAAATGCATATGGTAAATAGAAACATGCATTTTTCCTTGGGTTGTTGAAATGAAATGCCTCCATTTTGTTGGTGTTAGCGAAAACCTCTAGGAAAATTTCATTTCTTTGCAGTTTCAGTGAGGCTTTAGATTTTATTAAATTTTTAGTTCAAAAAGAGCCCTAAAGTGATAATTTATAACCATCTCTTTAAAATTAACAAATTTGAAGAAACTACAAACAAACATAGTCAATCTTATATGCATTTTTAAATTTCACCTTAAATCATTCTAATAAATTCTTGTGTCATCTTTTGTCGTCAACTATCCATCTTGTAATTAGATTTTTTTTGTTAATTTACATACATAGAAGTATGTCTTTGTTGCGATGTTAAACCATATTTATTCATATATCTGTGTTTTCTACATTTTAAAAGAAGGCCTTCTATATGATATAGTGCACATGGCCAAATTTATGAGCCTCTAAGATCGTTGGGAATTTTTCAAATACTATCAATATGCCTTCAAGTTCACCTTTAAAAAAATTTAGACAAGATTTACTCAATATTTCACCTGTTTTGAATGAAGTGATAAATAGCAGTGTTCCACGGGGATGTGTCCCCCAAGGTGGGGAGCATACACCTCACATTTTCCATGCACCTAGGATGGCGGACACGTGGGGAAATTGTTCCCCACATGTCCCTTCTGGGGAGACGAGGGGAGATGAGGTTTGAAATGTTTCCCTAGTGTGGGGGACGTGTTTCCCCAAAAGGGGTGCTTATGGGTATCCCTCCTTAGAAAGGGCTAGGCGCCCCCCTTAATTTTGCTTGAAAACAATAATTTATGAGTTGGGAAGCTTAATATTCAACCCTAGGGATCTGTTAGTGCTATGTAATTAATGATAATGTTAAATTCTTAAAGTAAAAGTGACATTCTCCTTTATCTTTCATTTTCATCCTTCTACTTAAGATTTTAACATTACTATATATTGACTTAGGATGTTTGAGCATGGTTCTGACCTCATTAGATTTCATACGGGGAAAGTAGAATTTTAGATCCCACTCAAAATCTATCAAACTTAACAGATTTCAGGATTTCAAGATTGGGGGATTGCAACGTCTCCGTTGGATTCTATCATGTATGAGGGTATGTAATTAACATTTAATCAAGAGCGCCAAGCCCAAAAGCACCCCTTTTGAGGGGTACACACCCCCCTCAATTTTGTCTAATAACCCTTGAAATTAAAACACACACACACACACACACACACATATATACGGCAGCGAAACGTAATCCACCTAACTCTAGAGGTCAGCAGCAGATGTAAACTCAAGAATGTAATGAAAAATATATTTCGTTAACATAATTGGGAAAAAAATTCCAGTACATAGAGCACTGAGGTCAATAAGAAACTATAGTTGAAAATGGATCATATTATATATTCTTTAAATCAGTTTAGATCCATTTTAATTCTAGATTTATCAAGTGTTAAGAGATCAAATGTTTAAAGGTGTAAATCTTTCTGCAAGTTTTATACTAAAAAAAAAAAAAAGTTTTCACCTTAAGAGATTTGATCCCTTTAGGCACTTGATAGATTTAGATAAATCTTTATAAAAGTGGATTAGCTAATTTTTAAAACCAAAAAGACTCTATTTGGGTTGAGTTTTTACTCATGAACTAATTTTTAAACCAAAAAAAAGAAAAACATGTATTCCATCACAACTACAATAAACATAGTTAGACCTAACTAACTTAGATTGATAATACATATTTTTATATAAAATATTAATTGAATAATATTAAAATATAAAAATTAACTCTATATATTATTCTTAATATTACTAATTTATAATAAATAGATAAAATAAATGTATAAATAAGTTATAGTTAGTATAATATTTATTTATAGTTAATATATAAATAAATATTAATATTATATACATATTATAGTATCATTCATATTTTATACTTATATATATTATAAGTCAGTTTAATATATATATATGGGTTATTTTTTCGCTTGGATAGAATATTTGTTATTTCTCTCACATAGATTTAATTCTATGCAAATGAAATGATGATGCCAAATATTGATGTATTGGCTAGATGATATACTTAAAATTATTATAATATATAGTAATTAATAACTTTAAGTTGTTCTCCTATGGTGGTTGATCCACAGGAACATCTTTACAGTTTAGATTTTTGGGGATTTATTGAATGTGATCAAATGGGCAAATGATCAAAGCAGATGCCAAAATTATATTTTGCTTCCTTTATTAGAAGAAATACAGCAATTAAAACTATCTTTTAACACATTCTCCATTCATCATATCTACAGGGAACGCAACGAAGATGCAGAAAAGATTTCTAAAGAAGGTCTACAACAAGATCTGGGCAACTGGAGAATAGAGGAGGAAATCAATGGAGGCGTTCACCACTCAGACCAGCCTCCTCACAGGCTACTCGCCTCAGCATAGTAGCAAGGGTCTTTCTAGTTTCGTTTTTTGATGACAGTTGAAAGTCTGTCCTACTGAAACCTGTCCCTAGTCTTTTATGTTAGCAATGCTCTTCCTTTGTTTTTGTTGTGGGTTGTTTTCCTCGAGAGAGGAGGCCCGGAAAATGATGCCAGAAAATGTCTTTATCTATAAAACTGTAAACTGTTTTGACTCTTTTTTATATCATTGAGAAGGGGAGTTGTTTTCCTCATTAGAGGAGGCTCTGCATGACCCAAAGAACTCTCTATTAAGGGGAGGAAGAATAGATTTTCAGCAGGTGTTATGATGGTTTATCATACAGCAAAAGGAGCTGCGGCATGTACTTAACACTTTTTATAATGAATAAAAAGTCTGTTTTTTTCTTTGGAAAAAAAAAACTTTAAGTTGTTTAATTTGCAAAATTTGGGTACTCTAAATTGTATTGACATAAAATTGTTTCATTTATTAGTTAGCTTATATTATTAACTAGCATTTGCACCAGATGTTGCAAAGGAAACGCTGTAAGACATAAATTGAAAAATGCAAATATTTTATTTTTTAAACAAATGAGAAATTTATATTTAAAAATATTAATTAAAATAACATTTTAATATTTATGGGGGAGAGTATATTGATAATTTAAAAAAAAAAATAAATAAAGAAATAAATTGATATCTAACACAAGAGAAAAAGTAACTAATAGAGAATTGAAAATAAGAAAATTTTATGGAGAAAATATTTTAGTAATCCAATGTTTAAAATAAAAGAGAAGTAACATAAAATTAACATACAACATATATATTTATCCTTGATAAATGAGACATACTTTAGAAGCTTCATAAACTTACATTTATATTCACTTACTGTCATGATGGTTCCTTTATGTAGGTCATGAAACTCATTGACTTTTTTCATATAACAATTCTGCATAGCTAGCGCTCCTACCGCTTAGTTTGATTTGGTTACTAATTTACTTTGTATGGATGTGATGTAATTAGTTTTGGTTAAATGTTATTAATCAAAATATTGGTCAAAGTATTTAGTTACTAATTTACTTTGTATGGATGTGATGTAATTAGTTTTGGTTAAATGTTATTAGTCAAAATATTGGTCAAAGTATTGTTGTTGTCATGTTGTTTTTTTCCTAGATGTTATATAATAATCTTTCTTTTTCTTTTGATGTGCCATCTACCTAGCCAATTGGTTCAAGAATCTACTTCCACTGCCTACATAAAATTATACTAGATGATTGCTTGATTTATTTGCAAACACATGATGTTTATTGCTAGGAGTATTAATTTTTGTGGGTACTCGTAAAATTCTTATGAAATTAGACGAAATTAGAGAACACCCAGGCCTTAAAAGAGAACAGGATACCCAAGTCAGATATTGTTCTATTTGGTTGTCATGATTAAAAAATAAGATCCAACTCATTTAAGCCAATGAAAAGAAAGAAAATTAAAATAAAAATTAATTTATTTATTTTTTATAAAATAAATATGGTAAAGTGTCGTTTAATTTTTGGTTCAACAACGAAAAGTGTTTTTCGAATGTTTTTCAAACACGATATACCTGCTAGTAACAAGATAATAAGTAAATAAAATTATCCAAGAATAAATTAGAATTTTAATCTATAAGAATTTTTTTATAAATAACTCAAGTAAATTAGTGATAAAAAAATTATATATATATATATATTATATATATAATTATAATTCATAAAAAATTTCTGTGTTATTACCAACCAGGCTGCTTATCCTCCTAAACGCTCATTACAATTTTTCCTCCAGCTGAATAGGTAAATGGAGTTGGGAATTGGATGAGTGTCTCTCGTTTTGGTGCTTATCAGTTTTATTTGCGCTCCTTCATAGTTCCTCTCGGATTTTGGTGTTCGAACTTGTTTTGGGCTTTATCCCCTTCTTACCTAACAACATTCTCTTTCAGAGAATAGACGCACCTACTCGAAAGAAGGTGCCAAGGTTTTCAAGACCATATAATGGCAGTTCCCAAGTAATTACAATGAAGGTTTTTCATTTGTTTGTTAGTATTGCTTTTCTAGTTGAATCACCAGTTTCTCACCTATGTGAGATGGTTTTATTGTGTAGGTCTGGCCAAAGATTATGTTGCCTCCTGGCGCCCATTTCTAGAATTGTGAGGCGAGTGTGGCTTACCCTGCTACCTCATCAGTCCAGTGTCTCCAGATTTTGGATTTACCAAGTTACTGATTGACTATTTCTTGTTTTTTGTTTCGTGGTTGAGGGTTTTCGACCCTAAATGTAAATTGAAACGCGGACTTTTGTCTTGAAGAGGGTTGTGTTTACCGTGTCGATTTGAAATCTACTGCTTAGATTTGGTTGACATTTACCAATACAAGGCTTTTCTATTATAAAGTTTACCTTCAAGTCGGTTAGCGCACTGTTTCTTCAAACTGCTTGACTACTGTGCATTTAGTTTCATAAATGTTTTTTGTCCTGTTACCAACATTGCTTGCATGCTGTAAGTTCTGGAATTCGTTTTTTGTAGAGGAATTATTTACATAGTAAGCGTTTCTATTAAAATGAATAAAACAAAGAAAACTTGTGTCTTGGCTAATTGGTAAGACCCCAATACTCTTTAAGTTTTGTCATTTTTATGCAGTATGCACTACAAGGTGTTGCTAACGCTTAAGGGTATACTGTCCATGTTTGTTATAGTTTGTCTGAAACTTACACAACGTTCTATTTGCATGCTCTCATGGCTCATTTTAAAAGTAAACATTTTGATTATATTTTAATCGTGGTATCTAAATGACTCTTTGTTGAAATTGGAATAAATGTTTGTCAAAATTTGTTAGATTCTTGAAGAGGAAAACCCTTCCTCTCTTCTTATTGATAAACCCAGTTCAATTCTCAGCACCCAATCATGCAAAGGGTTCTTTTATTATTATTTGTTTTATAGTTTATAAAGCCTGAGTTTATTTTCTTACTTAACTTTACAGAAATAATTATCCTTTTTTCAGTCCCATACAACCTTAATCCTAGATTTTATTAATCATGTATTGTTGAGTTTGTTTCTCTAGAAATTTCCTAGGCAAAGCCTAACCTTAGGTTTTCCAAAATCATTCCAATGATTTCTTCTTCTAAGTCTCAGGACTTCTAAATTAGATTGTTGGGCAACTATCTTCGCTTGACTCCTTGTGCCTGCCCTGTCTAGTTAGTTATATTTTCTTTTTCTTGTACATAGTAATGAGGGAGGTACAGTTCCTCTGCTGCCAACAATGTTGGTCTGGCTCAAGAACAAACCCTCCTAACATAATACCCATATATAGATATATAAATCAGTCTCAACAAATACAAAAAGTAAATCGTGTTCCCCTTAGCCAAGGGCAAATCGTGACTGCTCCTCTGGTTCTGGAGTCTTTGTTTCAGTTTAGCCTATACTTTCCTGGAACCTCTGACATTGTTCAACCTAGAAAGATCAACAAAGGAAACACAAGAAACATAATTAACTTTCAATATATATGTATTACCTCATGTTGATCTGTCATTTTCATCTTCTTTTTCATCAGCTTTTCCACTCTCTCTCTCCCACTTCTACATAATATACTAATATTAGAGTTCATATCATACGGAGAAAATTCAATTAACGAGTTAAAGTTTGAAATGAGAAATGATTGATATACATAACTTGTATAAAAACATTCTCGGTCGCTCTTTCGCTGTCATCGAATAGCCTGCCCTTACCGTAAGTAAAGAAGGAGACCTAGTCGCTCTTTCCCTGTCGTCGAACAGCTTTCCCTTATCGTAAGTAAAGAAGGAGGCTCGCCACGCCTGATTTTCCATTGCCACAATGCGTTGCGCAGACAATTTCAGTGTCAAGCTCCCCCTGGCCATCGCCATCGCCATGATTACTGCAACACAGCCTTAAAACTTGAAAGATCAAACCTGCACACAAATTTTTGCGTTGCTCGATCATGATGAATTCAACATACCACGATGTAATCGGTTATACTGACTAGTCGTAATCGGTTACGCTGACTAGTCCACAAACCGTTTCTGCAACAAATTTGTAACCATTTTCGTTGCAACCATTTTGATCGAACGACTAAAATTTTTGGAATTATCTAACATATAATCCTATGGATTACAAGGATGACAGGTGGGCAGAGAAGGGAATTGATTTTAGAGAGGAACGCCTTACGGCGTAAATATTATAATAATATATGCCAATAGCAATAGTCATTATTAAATTGACAACTTAAAAATTAAAATATATATATATAACTATATATAAAATATAACCGATGGGAAAAAAATTTCACATGTCTTTTCATATTAATCTTGTGAAGATCTTTTCATAATAATCTTGCCAATAAATTTTTATAACATTATATATGTTTATGTGTTTACATAATATTAATAAATAATACATATGATATAGTAGGAATAATTCCAATTATTACGATAGTGTTAATATTTAATTTATAATTAATAAATTTTTAGGGTGGTTTATAGACATTGAGTGGTCACTACATCCACAAGAAAATCTAGGTAGATCAACTTGAAGGGATCTATCCGCCAGCCAAACTAGCAAGTCCTAACCCCAAGGGCATCAAGGGTATTTGACCCCGTGACCTCCTGATAGGCAAGGTACTTAGCAACAGGAACTCGACCAACTGAGCTATCCCTTGGGGCAATTTATAATTAATAATTATTTTATGTGCCTTCGGGGTAGCTTAATTGACAATGGTCGTGGAAATGAAGTCTCACAAAATTAAAAGTCTTGAATTCAAATCTTGTGCTATCCCCTGGAGTGAGAAGTTAAACATGATAAAAATATAATCTTACCAAATTTACAAATATATATATATATTATAATATATATATTATATTATATATATATATATATTATATATATATTATTAATATTAATATATATATAATTATATTTATTTTTCTATATATTTTCATTATATTTTTGTTAAACTTTTAAATAAAACCTAAACTACCCTACGGCAATTGCTATATTAAATTTTATAAAATATATTTTAATGTAATAATAAATAAAAAAAATTTGGTAATTCCATCCATGTTATTAGTCCCTGCCATCTGGCAATGGCCAGGGACTATAGTAATCGGTTTGACGATATTTAGCATTAATTCACGCGGTTTATACACTGAGTGTGCGGCTTATGCAACCAGTTGCGTCTGTTAACTATATGGTAGCTTGTTTCATCATCTTATTTGGCCTCTTCCCGAGGAGAAGAGGCCAAAAGCATATGTTATTTTCGACTTGCGTTGTTTTCATTATTTTGGAAGTAGAGAAGTGGAGATTAATTCTAGCATTAAAGGACGAGAGATGAGGTGTATGTATACCCAACAATAAATTTAACCAAAGTTTTCTGTACACCTTCATCCTGGTTTCCACTGCCACCGCCTTGTAACTGCCACCTACACCTTTCAAGATGGTGACACAAACACTACAACTACACGTTGCATGGTGGTGCCACGAATACTGCAATAGAAATAGGAAGTATGGCTTATAAAAAGCACTATCTCTGCTAAAAATTGCAACGCTTTGTAGTCGACTTTTCTGCAATTTCACCCCGTGCCCTGATTGCTTCTGTGTTGCAGATCACAGGCGTGTTGGCCGTGGATCCAGACGCTCCAGATATCGCCGTCTCCTATTGTCGATGAGATGCAGACCATCCATGATTAGCGTTACTGTAATGTATTAAATTGAATACCAAATTTTCACATCATTTTTCCTATATCCTTTTTCTCTGGTTATTCATAGCAGTAACAAACTCTACAACAGAGGCCTAACTGTTCTTTCCCTTTCGCTTGTTGTTTATATATCTTAATTGAAATAACTATCTATTTGTCTCAGAAACCTATTAAGTAGGATAAGGAGTTAATAATTTTAGTCCACTTCGTTTTTATTGTGTTCATATATCTGATTTACAAAACAATTTCACCTTGTGCCCTGATTGCTGCAGACGCTCCAGATATCGCCGTCTCCTGCTGTCGATGAGATGCAGACCATCCATGATTAGCGACTTCGTTGAGAAGTTCGAAGAGCACTGAAATTTCAGGATTCCACCAGCAGATTCCTTCGTTGGCATCATGAATAGCTAGTTCAATCATATACAATTATGTTTAGAGTCTATTTTCATACTACTGTAATGTAGTAAATTGAATACCAAATTTCACATCATTTTTTCTATATCCTTTTTCTCTGGTTATTCATAGAAGTAACAAACTATCTATCTATTTGTCTGGTTTATATATCTGAATTGAAAGAACTATCTATTTGTTACAGAAACCTATTAGGTAAGATAAGGAGCTAACAATTTTAGTCCACTTTGTTTTTATTGTGTTCATATATCTGATTTACAGAACCATTTAATTGACTCAGAGAATGCAAATTTATTAGAAATTAGAGAGCACAGTTTTTTAAACTTGTATATTTACATTTTTCCCTCATGCTTTTGATTGGGATTCTGAATTTAGAGATAAAGACCCATACCTTCGTGGGCAATATCTAGAAGCAGAGCCTGTTGAAGCACACATTTATCCAGGACTAGTAGCTTCAGTCTCCATTCTGACCTTAGTCTTAGACATTAAAGCTAGAAAACTCGACATCCTCAAGTTCATTCGTGTTAACAGAATTTGTGAAACTGAGAATGGGCGAGCAAGTAGAGTTCTGGTCACAATCTACCTGACTTTTACAAGAAGGCTCCAACGGTGCAGCCCACTGTATCTCTACTCCATAGTTCCACTGCCTCGCAGGCACCGCCGGGTTGAAATTTAGGACACTCGTGTAAGCTCTGCAACCACCTGAGTGAACCCCTATTGTCTGAGAAGCAGTAAAGCCTCTTGCTATAAATGTGCAACAGACACCATCTTTCCTGCACACCATGGCTGCCTTGGATTCATTAATATATGTATGACATGAACTGCTTGAACTACAATTCAATGGCGATGCCAGTATTATAGGATCGCAGTTCAACAACATAACCGTGTTCGTACTTGTAAGACTGAAAGGCAGGCTCTGATTCAATTGCAGTCCCTGGTTATTCATGTCTCGAGTCTCGCAAGAATCGTTAAGCAGAGGCCAAAGTTGAATAACCAGCCTCATGGTGGTTGGATTGATACTAATGCCACAGAGAATGAGTCCCTCACCTCCCTGCTGCCTTAGAGCATTGATCTGTTGTCTCACGTTTTGCTATGACGCGGTTCGACGAGTGCCTCCGCACTCTGCATGAGAGCAGCATCCCTGGGAGTTATGGGATGCTTTGCTACCTCTCCACAAACACCAAATACATTACCATATTTAAGCGTCTCTAGCGAGCCATAAATCTTAGACCTATCTCTCACAAACCTCACTATCAATCGCAGTTTCTGTGCTTCCGGCAATACTCGTTGTGGATGACCATCTGAAAGCATAAGTGTCAGGTTGCTGTAATTGAGTCCTCTGGCTATTAACACGTATGTTGTACGCACAGAAATGTGGCATACCAAATGTCGTTTTCTCGCTCTTGCAACTGACATAGAAGGGCAATCGACTATTTCTCGCTCTTGCTGACCTCGTTTTTTCTATTCGGCTTTAACATGGCACTTCTTCATAAATGTCGAAAATGTCATCTGGAGAACAAGCTTACTCTTACATTTTCACCTCTTTGCTATATCGTGTGTCATGAGTATTTTTTTAAAAGAAAGTAAAAATATTAATTCAATAGAATAGCTAATTTAAAGGTCCTACAATAAGAATAATATGATAATATGTAAATTTTTCATTAGTACTTGCAAAATAAGTACACGCGCATGGCTTGCATGCAATGCACGTGGTAAGGGAGAGAGAAAGTGGCTGGTCCTCATAAGTTGTCCAATACTAATAAGTTTTGTTCCGTTTATGACTGTCCAGCATTCGAAGTAATGCTATATCTCTCCCTCGAAGTGTTGTTATGATATTATATTGTATAACGCATTAGATATTTTTTTTACTCATTGCTAATAAATAATAATAATTAGTGTCTTAGCTTAATGTCTCACTTGACGTTGCTGTTAAACACATTATCAAGTATGAATATATTTCTAATTTTCACAGGGCAGTTCATATCGCTGCTTTTCTGTTCTATCATACTACAACAGATGATGCGCTAAAATGCTGAAAGAACTCTCTGCTCCGCTCTTTTATTTTTTTATATATGTCGTAGTTTGTTGGTTGCCTACAACAGATGATGTGCTAAAATGATGAAAGAACTCTCTACTCCGCTCTTTTATTTTTTTTATATATGTCGTAGTTTGCTGGTTGCGCTGCCACTTGTTCTCTTTCTGTTCATATTTATGTTCTAAACCTAATGCAGGGACTTGCTGCCTCGCAGCCTCCCTTGTTATAATAAAAATTGATCAAATTTATGGATGGAGTATTAGTAAATACAAAGTATAAGTCAAAGACTTAAGGAAAGAAAAATGATAAAGTAAGAACATTTTGGCGTTTAAAAAGAAATAAACTAATAACCAACAAAGGAAAAGTCAAAATATTAATGGAAACCAACGCATAAGTCAAAGCATTAATGGAGAGACAAAATAAGCGCATGAAATTTGGCTTTAAGTGCTTTCTTAAGGCTTGAGGCGGAAATTAAGTATGATTGTCGGTTGGCTTTAAGTGCTTTCTTAAGGCTTGAGGTGGAAATTAAGTATGATTGTCGGTTGGAATCGAGGAATGTTCATCGTTTTTTTTAAATGTGCATCTTAATTAATAGATGAAATGTTCTCAAATAATTTTTTTACAATTTAACTAGAAATATGATTTTTTAACAATTTAATTAGAAAGATAATAATAATAATGTTAACCATAATAATATATTAAAGGGGGTTGTAGTTGGGGTTTATTTTTGGGAGTTAAAGGAATATTATAGTTGTCGGTAATTTTTAATGAGCAACAGGATTGTAGGCTGAGGTTAGTATCAAGTTTGTAGGTTGTCTCTACCATTTTCATGTTAGTGGTTAAAAAATAATCTATGGTTGAGGACAGCGATAAAATGGTGGATGATGTGGATTATTCGTTTGGTCACAATGACTATACTCCCATCTGGATAGAGGTGCCACCTTAGGGTCATGATCTAGAGGTTTGGGGGACAAATGGCGCTTTATATTTAGGATTTAACACTTCTCTTTAGCCTCAGGAGTCAGTAATGTTGATTACCTCTATCATATCCCCTCTTGCTTTCCCTTAAGAACAAAGCAAGGGCTCATCTTTGGTGTTGGGGTCATAGATTTTGTTAGGGCTTAGCATATAAGAGCTGGTTGCATGTACAAATTTGTGCATCAATGCTCCTCTAGAGGCCCAGTTTTCGGGTACCTTTTCAGAGGATTTCAATGGATTTGAGTAGTTCCTTAATGCGGTGGTGGTGGACGGATAAGGTATTCACGATTAGGATTTTCCTTTGAACGTAATGATGAAGAAAGGTTTTCCCATTGTGGTGAATAAAGTACGGGAGATGATTTGTTCAAGGGTTTTTCTCTATGGCTTGAAGGGTTTCATCCAAGAGGACCATTTAACTACTCAACTGCCCTGGAAGAGGAAGATGGCATGTTTGTGGAGAAAACAGGGGGTCCTGATCAATAGGTGGAAACCGTAAAAGCTTAGGCATGTCCAAAGGGACAACACCACTCAGGGAAGTAACATAAAAAATGAAAGTGTTCCAAAGTAAAAACTGAAGACCAGAACTCGGTGTTTGGGGAAGAAGATCAGTTAGGGAAAGTTATGGAGACATTAGAGAAGGTGGTGGTGGGTCGAACCAAAGGTAGGAAAATTTTTGTTGAGCTCTTGCATGAATAGACTAAAAAGGAATGGGGGAAGGAGTTGAACAATCTCCCCAAGGTGAGCACTCTCACACGAGGATGGTCCATGTTTAAATTCAATTCTGTGGAAGCAACTAGTTGGGTTCCTCACAAAACATGGTGTATTGATTCTTTGCCTCGTGAAAATATGGAGCCCTCTTTTCAATGCCAGCTAAGAGAAATTGGGTTATGCCCCTATGTGGGTAAGACTTCCAGGGTTTCCACCTCAGCTCTAGTCTCTAGACATCTTCAAGATTATCGCAAACAAATTAGGATCATTTTTTAGGCTGATAGATCATATGAAATTAGCAGGAAGATGACCATAGGAAGGATTTTGGTTAATTTGGACTCGCGTGAAGGGTTGTGCATTGAACTGAATATTACCTATCGAGTTTTTTTCTCATAGGAAGATATTGGATTATGAAGGAATCCCCTTCAAGTGTCGCAAATGTCATAAACAAGGTCATCTTCTAAAGGATTTCCCTCTCCCTTTTTTGGGCAAGAAAGGCCGAAAGGATTACTTTGTGGGGGTGTTACACAGTAATTAGTCACTGTCCTCATCTCAGTCCCTCTACTGTGTCATGTATCAAATAAACATGTTCATATCTTCCCACTCATGTAAGAATATTAAGCAAATGCTCTCTGATGCTGCAAGTTGACCCTTAATCCCTAAGTTTCTGCCTCGTCGTGAGTATGCCCTTAATATACGCGATGATCCCTGGTCATAAACAGTCTCATCGCGACATCATCGCAGGTGTACACCTATTTCCTGCGACGGTCAAATTTTAGGGCCCGACGTGAGGCTCTTAGCTATCTATCATGATGATTGGTCTGCATGCATTGCCTCCTTGCGATGCCATTGCTGAGACTCAGTTCACAGCTAGCAACGATCCAGATTGGGTGAATTTGTTCAAACAGTTGGCCTTTTGGATGTCTCTAGAGCTAGTTGTTGGGTCAGTTTGGGTTGCCCTTCCTCCTCTGGGATGGTGGTTCCGTCCTTTGTGCAACCTCCCTTGAGGATAAGCTCCCTCTCCCTCATTCCATGGAGACTCCTTCTCCTATAAAATCACTCACCATTGCTAAGATCTGCTAGTTCTTTTGGTTGGACAGTGCTGCTAGTGCTTTTGAGTTTAGTAGATAGCTTTGGTGTGAGTGTGACAAGTGTGGGATTGCTAATAGTTTGAGGTTGTGGAGTGCCTTAACTCTGTATTAAAGCTTGTGAGTGAGAGAGATTTATTGTTGGTTTGGGAGACCCATTCTTGAGATTGAATGCTTGGAGAAACATACTGGCTAGACCCTCCTAGAAGGCTTGCGACGTCAAGACTTGGTTGTAAGCTTTGCTTTTGATTCATTTTAATACAATCAATGATGATTTCATATATCTTGTGTACAATTTACTTGATAGCTTATGATTTCTTGACTTTACAAGTAAATAGATCATTGTTATTCTCGGTTACGTGCTCTGTTGTTTTCTTGGTGTTTCAGGTTGATTTCTCATTAAGGAGAAAGAAACAAAAGCTAGAGCAGTGCAATGGAACTTCATCAACCACCGATTTAAGGTAGGCCTCCAATGATGACTATTTAAGGGAATCAAATGTTTTTTTGTCTTTGTTGTGACTAGACCCACTATAGGGCTAGAGGGGTTTCCTTTGTCTGCAGAGGGAACACTTTCCTACTTCACAGAGGGAACTTGGGAGGGGGAAGGGGGAAGCGCCAACAGATAAGTCAACTGAGATTGATCCACGGGTTCAACAATAGGGAGAGTGTGAGCCTATGAGAGAGGATGGGGAAGTAAAGTCGAGGTAAGGCGAGACAACATTTTTTGGATAGGTCGACACTCAGGGGGGAAACCCATCCTCCTTTAGAATCTCTTATCAGGGTATTTTCCCTTCTCCTCTCCTTGTTTCAAATCTTATTAGCTCTTTTTTCACTGGAAATAGGGTTAGGTAATGTATCACAATCTCCTTATCTATTGAATGTTAGCCCCTCTCAAATATATTTCGTTATTGTCTCTTGTCATATCCCTCCTGCTCCTTCATGCTGCTCGCCCCCAATACCTTCTCCATCTAGGGATTTGGAGACATCCTTTGAGTCATTCTCTCGATATAACCTTTGATCCAATTGTAGGAAGAGGGACTTTGTTTCTATTATGGGGTGTCTGGCCCCTTCCCCCCTGATCAACTCTAGAGGGCATATCTGGGGAAGGAAATCCAATATCTCAAGAGAAAAAATTAGAGCCATTCTGAACTAGCGGCTGGTAGATAGAGGTCTATAGTTGGAATGCTTAGAGTAGCATGAGCCCTGGGCTTTTTTCCCTAATGATTTTTCTCTCTTTCAATTGTTGGGGTTTGGCTATCCCCTCCAAAAATTAGCTTTGAGGAGATTGGTTCAATCTGAACACATTGATATTATTTTCCTACAATAAACTTTAGGGAATGGAGATTTGATTATCAAGGTATTGGAATCTTTGCTATAGGGCTGGAGTTTTGTGGTATATGACACAAAAGGGAGCTCAGGGGGGTTGGCTGTCAATTTTAACCAAAAATCTACCAAGATTCTAGACTCTTGGGGATTGGATTTGGTTTTGGGAGCTGATATTTTATTATTCTGAACTAGGGAAGGAGCTAAAAGTAGTTAATATTTATGGGCCTTGCTAGGAAAGGTTATTGGATCGTTCATATATGAATGTTGATAATTTAGTGGTTGGGGGAATTTGAATTCTCTCTTAGGGCCTCTTGAATCTGGGGCCCTCGTACTCATATGGACCCCATATCTGACTATTTCGGTCAGCTTTTGGAGAAACACAAATTGTGTGATGTGGAATTGGTAAAGTATAAATCCACCTGGAGAAATAGGAGAACTGGTGAAGTGATGATAGCCAAGTGGATTGATCAGTTCCTTATGGAAAAATATTATTGGAAAGGATCCCTCTTCTTCTTCTATGAGTAAGGATGAGGGGGGAATTTGACCATCATCCAATTTTCCTTGAAATGAAAGGGGGTTTTAACAGAAGGCCATTCAAATTCAATGCATCGTGGTTAAAATATGAATCTTTCTATAACTTGGTTGTTGAACACTAGATACCTTACAACCCTTACAGGGATCTTTGTTCAGGTAAGCGAGAAATCTTCTTTTGATAACTCAGTGGTAAATGATAATTTGACTGCCATGTCATATGAAGACAATCACTGTTTGAGCAAAAGAAAACAAAAGGTATTGTCTCCTTTGTCTGAAGATGAAATAGATCAACTCTTGAAAGGTCATGTTTCAGTCAAAGCTACAGCAGATTTGCAGTGCACACATAGTCAAGAAAGTGTTGGTGAAACTTCTTCCTCTTTTGAAAATGATGACGGTCTTGTAATCAGTTTTATAGATCAGCAAACAGATAATATTTTCTTTCACAAAGATGATAAGGCTGTCATGTTTGATAATCTTGAAGATTGTTTTTTGTTTAAGAATGACCTAGACCATGAAGATGAGGAGTATGAGCTTGAGAGAGACAATATACCAGGATTTCTCATGGTCAAGGAACCTACAGCTAGCACTCAGATGGCAGAAGCACATACTTCTCGGTGTATTCCTATCCCTCGGAAATCAATTGTTCTTTCAGATCAGAATGAAGGGAGTACTTATATTTTTGCTACTGGATCTCAAGACAAGATAGTGCTTCAGGATTATGAAGATCCCTTCGCCATCCTTTTGCAAGCACTAGAGAAGATAAATGGTGCCTGGTTCGTTATCATAAGCCTTGGTTTCAGTGGTTATTGTGAGTTGCCTACATGTACATCGTTTCGCCTGCTTGAGACAAGCGAGAGCAGAAATTTGGTGTGTATCCATATATTGGATTGGTTACATTGGAAATCTCATTACACATGATTTGTACATATTTCATTAGTATGCAGGTGGTTGTCATCATGATTCTAAATCTTGATGGATTGCTGCCTTTTTTCCAAAAGCTTTGTAAAGTCATTTGTGTTTGGTCTGTTGAGTCAGTTTTTTCAAGTTATTTCAGTTTGCCATCGAGTCGGTTTGAGTCAATTTTCAGTCAGTTTTCAGTCAAGTTTTCATTCAATAAATATGTCAAAGGTTTTGTGTTATCCGTTCAAAATAATGACTCCATCGCCCAATGGATAAAGCACTGGTCTGCTCTCCCAGAGGTCTGCGATTCTTGGCACCTCCAAGGAGCTACCATCGCCATTGGAGCCATTGTTAGTTTCAGTCTTTACATCCTTCCTCCAGTGATCAAACATGCTCTTACAAAGTTATTTTGAAGTGTCAAGGTCAAATTTTGTCATTTCAAAGAGTTTTCAAGCAAAATTTGGTCACTAGGCATTAGGTCTAGTGTTTGCTCTCACTCTTTTCAAAGTTGCCCAAATGCCAATCTATGTCACTATTCAGCTGAGTCTATCATCATTCATAGGGTTTTCATTATCATCTCAGTGTCTAATAAGTCATTTTACACCTTGTTCACGCTTCAGTTGTGCCCAGGCAAGGTCATTTCCCCCTCCTAGGGTTTTGGAGGCAATTTCTCTTGGACGGTCAAATCATCGGCAAAACTTGTTTCCTGATGCTCATACACCTTCCCCTATCCTTAAAGTACCTTACCAAATGCTTCCCATCACTGCGATTCCCCAAATTCCTCATTTTCGCACAAACCCTAGTTTCTAGCTACAACCTGACAATTTTCTAGGTTGGGCCTATGTTTTGCTCTTTTGGACCCCTTCCCCTCACTCAATCTCTGATATTACAATTTCCCATGCTTCATAACATCCCTCCCTACTTCCAAAAATTTCCCCAAGAATTTAGAAGCCCCTTATCTCCTTCATTTCACTTCATTTCGACAAAATTCCTTGTTTCACACATCAGGACAAGTTTCACTCAAATGATGTTTCTGAGCAATCAAAGATGAATTTGGGAAAACTGAGAGATTTTTTTGTCCAAAACATGCCAAGGAAGAAAAACCTCCTTCACTTTTTGTACAAGTGTCATGGTTTTAGAGAAATGTCAAAATTACAATCGTTAGATCCAAGGAGGTTGGCCAAGGCACTAAAACGATGGAAAAGGCCCGATCCACTCCAAATTTTGGCCAAAGCCTCTTTGACTGAGCATGGTACTTGATTGGGGACTCCCAGACCAAATTTCAAGAAATTTGGAGAAAATTTTGTCAATTGTGATTTTTTTGTGCCACACACAGGTTTTTGCCCTCAACGGGTCGCGCACCGTGCGCGACCCTTTCGATTGGGAGATCCATTTCAGGAAAAGTTTGCATTTTTGGATTTTTCATGCAAAAATACACTTGATCAGCAAAGACCAAGAAATTTCACCAAGTTTTGAGCCTCCAGAAGGTCAAAAAACAAGCAAAACATGACTTTCTGTCACCTTTTTGACACACAGGAAGCAGTCTTGGGAGATTGCAATTTTGGAGGGGCAAATAGACACCAAATTCAGAAATTCGACTTGGGTTGGAAAGTAGACATCCAGACCTTTCCAACAAGCTGACGTTTTCCTCATTTGGACACCTGGAAGTTCCTCAAACACAGCTCAAAAGGTGCGCGACCTGTTCAGAATCAGTGCGCGACCCGTTGGGCAATTTTCACAGAAATTGTACCTACAGCTCAGCAAAACGCAGTTTTGACTAGGTTTGACTTTTTGGAGTGGATTTTGATCCTCCTTGATGTAAATGATGTAATTTTATGATATTTTGACACTCATTTATCTCTTTTAGAAGATTCATTCACGAGATAGGCAAAAATTTAATGAATGAATTGGTTTCCTAGCTTATAGAGGCAAGTTGTTTTGACTGCCTAGATTTTAGTGCTCAATTTGGAATTGGTTGAAACAGCTCCTAGGATAGTGAGCTCGACCCCTAGAGGCTAGGGAATGGGTTGGCATGGTCTATATTATGTATTTTCTCAATCATTTTCAGAGGTTGTAAAAGGTTGGACTTTTGAGGGAGAAAGCTTCTATTGTATTACTCATTGTATCTCTGCATTTTTGGCAAAGGAAGAAAGACCAGGGTTTTGCAGTCCTTTTTGGGATTCCTGTGGTTACATGTATTGATGGTGTTTTTCTCTTTGTACTTGTAATTTTGTTATGTGAATCATCTTCTTACTTTTTCTTCTGCAAATTAGGCAAATGAAGTGTTAAGGTAGAATTCATGGTTGCTATGCTCTGCCTTTAAGTTTGTTTAATATCAATGTTTTCAGCTGTTTAAGGAGAATTCAAGGTGCTTGCTTGCTCTCCTTAGCTTCTCACCAGTCATTCTCATCCATCCACATCTATTAAAGGCATCAATACAGTCTCCTACCTTTCCCCAAAGAACCCCCTGCGAAAACTGTGTCCAATCCCCGCACCCAAAATTGCCTTTCCCCAATTTTCCACCAAAACCATAAAAATCCCTAAATCAAACATTTTTATCAGTTTACTAGCCTAAAATTAGTGTTTCCACATTGGCTATCTTGCCCATTGAAGATCTTTACCGAGATAGACCGGAGAGAGCCCTCTACTGCCCCGTAGGGCTAGCTACGAGGCTAAGTGGTTTGATGTTGCCTTGAAGTTTACCTTTTTCAGCCTGAGGTGAAATTTCAAGCGCTAACATATTGGCAACCATACTGGGGAAGAACATTCGACTTGTTGATTGTCTTGTCCCAGTACATGAACTCAAATTGCAGATCTGATGCTGATGGTGGACAACAATCAGACACATATGCAGGCTGAACCATTCACCTGGCGACTCCAATTCAATCCAGACATTCCAGTGCTTGTTGATTCATTCATGCAATGGTAGGGTATGTGGCAAACCTTACCCTGTGTGAAGCTGTAGAAGAAATAAGAAATGAGTTAGCAGATACTAAATTTGATGAAGATGTTTTCAGTGCCTTGCTTCAATGGTCGAAATCTTCAAAGTTCCCTTGGTTCGAGTTAATTGTTGAAAGCATCGAGAAGGAGATTCAGTGTCTAGATGAGAATATTCAATCATATGATTTCCAAGACCCTAAAAAGTTCTTGGAAATCCTTCCTCCATTAAAAAAAGAAATAACAGACTTGCCTATAGATGTTTACATTGACAGTGTGCAGCTGGAAGTATGTATTGCAGAGTTGGGGCAGCCAACAGAGTCTAGCTTCCGCGATCCAATGGCAACCTACATGGACACATTTTTCAGTTTGATTGATAGATTAGGCTGTCTTGTACGTGACCAGGCTCATTACGTGCATGAAGAGCTGCCAGCAATAACATCTCCGTCCTGGTGGAAGCATTCTAAAGCGGCATCATTTTCAGGTTTACTTGAATGGTTAATCTGGCATTTTAGTATTACCTGATCTATCATTTGTACAGCCAAGTAGGGTAGATTTTGTAAATAAATAAGCAGCCAAAGGGCAACATCTTATTCCAGTTTCATTGCAGCTTTAGTTTGAAGTTATGTTAAGCTAGTGTTTTAGTCATTCCAGTCTTGAGATTTAATCAATTTGAGTTCAGTTTGAGTTCAGTTTGAGTTTGAAAATTGAGTCAAGAGTTGTGTCGATTTGTTCAAATAATGACTCCATTGCCCAATGGATAACGCACTGGTCTGCTCTCCCAGAGGTCTAAGGTTCTTGGCACCTCAAAGGAGCTACCATCCCCATTGGAGCCAATGTTAGAGTTGATCTAGTAGCCCTCCATCAGCGATCAAAACTCTTTGCATTTGCATAAGTAGGTGTCTCATCAGTGTCATCTCATTGCATTCCATTAGGCATGCCATAACCCTGATGGAGGAGCTGGTATCTTTATTCCCCTCTTGGCACTACTGGATCAAGTTGTTTCAATCAATAAACTCTTTCAAGGTTACTTGTCTTGTCTTAAGGTCAAAAGTCCTAGGTATAGGGTTTAGGTCAAATTTTTCTTTGAGGTCATGTCTTTAAAGGTCAATAAATACCCAGCAGACCAGAGGGATGACAGTATTTTTTCAAAAGATTTCATCTTGTACAGCTAATTTTTACCTTGGATTTAAAAACCCTGTTTTTAAAGACAAGGACATCTTCTCATTTTTGTAAAAACTTGTAAAAATTCCAAATTCTTCGAAAGTCAGCATGCAGCCCTGGTCCCCTTTGCCAAGATTCCTCAGAAGCTATCCCTGCAAAAATTTTCAAGAAAAAACATCAGTTCAACCAATTTCAGGACAAAAGGAAACCATAAACTCACTAGCATTTAAATTTTGAAAAAGTGTCAAGTTATAAACATTAGAAAGAGGGTTTGAGGGGAAATTAATTTAAATCAAGCCTATAAAGCCCCTCTCTCCCTCCACTTGATCATCATTTTCCTCAAAGAAATAGTGAAAGGCGATTTGGAGACAAAATCGGGTGGAATTGCAGAGAGGACTTGCACGCAACCCGTCCATAGCTGTGCGCGACCTGTTGGGTGGGCATGACCCGTCCAGGGGGTCCCAACAGTTGGAAAACAACACAGGCGCGACCTATTGGGCGCGCGCGACCCGTCCAGACCTGCACGCGACCTGTCGGGAGTTCACCTACAACAAATTGCTTATAAACTTCAAAAATACCCCAAATCTCCTCAAGTTTGCAGGTAGGCCTTTAATCATTAATGTTTTTTGCCTGCTAGAGTAAAATAATCATGGAAAATGTGCATAAATGCCATCAAGTTGAAAGGGGAAATTCATGTGTATTTAGTTTAAAAATGTCAGAGGCAGGGTTTTGTTTTGCTGTTTGCAAGGTTATCCTTTTCACCCCCACTTTTTCCCCACATCCCTTTACCACCTCCCATATCATTTCTACCTAATCTCCCTACCAAAAATACCAAAAGCCCTAAAACACCACCCCTATCCCTAAACTTCAATAACATAACCCCATGTTATGATTTCTTCCCTAAATTCCCTTTTTCATATATTTTCCCTTTGTTCCCTCAAAAGGTCCCCTCCCTAACATCTCCCTTGTGTTATTTGTCCCCTTGAAGCAGCATTTCAACAGTTAAAATAGCAAGTCATTTGAGCAGAAGCAGCAGTACATTTCAGCCACTTTGCTCTTGAAACCATGTCAGAAACTGAAATCGACTATGAGAAAA
>APFE030805057.1:2317-37424 GCA_000404065.3 Pinus taeda
TTTGGACGCGATGGTTTTTCGGTCCATGGTATTGGATGCTTCGGCATGTATAAATATGTATTGTAACCTTGAAAGGAATATAATGAAAAATCAAGCTGGTAGTCTTGGTTTTGAGATCCAGTGGGAAATCTCTGTGTATATGTGTCTTTTTTTTTTTCTGGGCAAAGGCTAAACTAATTATATTAAGGAAATTGAAAAAATATGTACAAGAGGTTTTAACCTCTGAGAGTGAGTAAACAGCTCTCTGTCAAAGTTTTTCAACAAAAGATCTTTCCTGTTGAGATAGAGGAACATGATAGGAGCTCTTAAGCTTATCAAAACAGTAGTAGACTTTTACATGAAAGCTATCATCAAGAAAACATTTCCAAGCTAAAGATTGATACATTACAGGCTTGGAATTTTGCCAAAAAACAGAGCATTTTCAAAATAAGCCGAGCACAGGTGCCTTCTCGTCTAGGAAAGATGCTAGCCGGAGAACACATCGCCATGGTTGCCAAACATAGGTGGCCGATCTCGAACATAACACTTTGTAATGGAAACATAGCAAAAAACACATGCAGAATCCCCAGACCCGGAGCCTCAGACCTTACCTGCATAGCAGTGAATATCATTTGAGTTTTTTGGAGCATTCTGCATGTTCCGCAGCTTCCCGTTCCGTAGCCTCCCATTCCGCAGCTTCCCGTTCCGGATCGGGCTCCCAGGTCACCTCCATACCATCCGGGATGTCTTCAGGTCGATGAATTCCTGGCGGGAGCTTGAGGTAGAGGATATTGGCAAAGGTGTCGTCCGGCTCCTTGCCCTTCCTGGAGACTTCCATTGCCTGAGGATCCTCTGACGATTGCTGAGCAGTATTTGTGGTATCCTCAGCCATCATGCTTCCTATTTCTTTTAGAACCTCGTTCTGCTCTTCCGAATGAACACAGGTGCTATCCTCTTCAAGCCTACTCTGAGAGGAGGGGATGTATGAGCTGTCTTCCTTTCTCCTCCTATGTGAGGAATTATCTGAACTGGGTGCCTTTTCCTCTAATTCCTCCTTCCCGTTGTCTTCCTCTTCATCTTCTTCAGTGAAGATGACTGTAATCAGCGCTGAGATGATAGGCTTGTTGGTTCGACGTTTGTATTTAAACTTTGCCGATTGCACAATGTTCCTTATGGCATACCCAGAGTCCTCTGACCCAATTGAACTTGGCAAGGCACAAGCAAGAGGGGAGACAGGCCGCGGGCTTTGAATTCCCCTGCCTCCAGAATTTCCCCTCTGTCCATAATTTCACCCACGGCGGGGAGTGGCGCGCTGACGAGGAGCCATATTAGGCGTATGATGCTCCGTTGCCTCCAAATGCTTACCCTTAACCGCTATCTCTTCCCTGTTCACCTCAGAAGTGGGGAATTTAAAGACTCTCGCTGCAAAGAGAAGGTTTCCTCGATGCAGTGCCTGTAAGGAGCTGTACCGCTATTTAACCCCGACTACGATCTTCCCGAAATGCCGAGAGTAGATCTTCGTCCCTGCACAGTGCCTGGCTTTGCGTGAAGGCTTACTCTCTCCAACACCTCCCTCCTTCCTCACCAGACCATCATTCTCTTCCACAGTTGGGCTCCAATTCCTCTCCTG
Source organism: Pinus taeda (assembly GCA_000404065.3). Taxonomy (NCBI): domain Eukaryota; kingdom Viridiplantae; phylum Streptophyta; class Pinopsida; order Pinales; family Pinaceae; genus Pinus; species Pinus taeda. The sequence continues at coordinate 3,927 of APFE030805057.1, forward strand.
TTCAGACAGGCCTTCCTCCTCGAACATTCTGGTATTCATTCTGCTATAGCCTTCGTTATTCCCTTGGGATGGTAACTGGTGTAAATGGCATTGAATGCCATTCAATTCTGCATTAAGAAACCTCATTTCAGAGCTCCAAAACGCCGGCTTGCTGTCCTCTCCGCGTGGCCGTCACATGGCCTCTGTTTGTCATGCTGGCACCCGCATCCGGGTTCTGTGTATATGTGTTTTATGTGTTATGCTCTCGCATTTTATTTTTCTTGTGATTTAGAATTCGTATGCAGGTAATTTCTGTTTGGGGTTAAAACCTACATTTTTACAAATGAGGAAAATGTTTACTTCTATGCAAGAAAAAAGAAAGAGGGCTAGCATTATAGGTGAAGTGTTTAGTATCTTAGCAGCAGAAACTCAACTTTCTTAGCCCTCTCTGGTGACTCACAGTTTTGGTGAATCCTTCTGCATGAGGGCATGCAAAACCCTTTGTCGCGGGGGATGTAGAACCTTTATTTTGGGATATTTTTGTGATGCTAAAATTACTATTTTTCTCCTCAAAACCCTTTATAACATCACCCTTCAGTCTTCATTTGGCCTAATACTTAACATTTGACTGCAACTCTATGATCTCATGCTTAAGGTAAATATAGCATTTTCAATATTTATTTCCTAAATTTTTTGGTTTGATTAATTAGAATTTGAGAATATTCTTTACCTATGAAGAAATATTATCCTAATGTTGTTGTAGCCTTTTGATTAAGTACATGCACTCACATGAAATTAAACTTAATTGACAACAAAGAGTAACTATTCAAATTCAAATTAAACCCAGTTGACAACAAACACATTTAAATATTATGTAAGTAGATGTGTTGAATTTCATTTTTGGCGATCATGTTAGTTTTTGTGAAGATTATCGATATCCCTCCTCAGTTGTGGACATTGGAAGTCTTTCGTGCAATTAGCAATAAGTTGGGGTGATTTCTAGAAGTTGATTTGTCCTTTGGGACAAAAAAAACTAAGGTTGTTATAATATTGGTTAAATTGGATCCTTGGGAGGGAGTGTTTAAAGATATGAATATATCATTTAAAGGGCTCAGTCATATTTAAAAAATTAATTACAAATTATTATCCTTATGTTGTTTTCTTTATCATTGACAAGGCCATTTGGTGTGGGATTGTGCCCTTGGTGTAAGGGGAAAAAGGCAACGAAGCTCTCAAACAGTGGAGAAGTTTGAAGGCTTTCATATGGTGTGTACCCCAAAATATTAGAGGGGAAATTTTAAGGAGAAGGTAGTGAAGCAAGAATTGTCTCAGCAGGAAGATAAAAAAGACTCAAAAAATTAAAAGGGTCAAGAAAGAGATGCTGCAACTAATGATTCTTAATAGATGCATAAAAAATGAGAATGAATAATTAAAGAACAAGAGAAAAAAGTTTCAACAGGAGATGAGAGAATTGAAGGAAGATAATAGGAAGAAAAATAGACAAATGAGGAAAATGTTTACTTTTATACAAGAAAAAAGAAAGAGGGCTAGCATTATAGGTGAAGTGTTTAGTATCTTAGCAGCAGAAACTCAACTTTCTTAGCCCTCTCTGGTGACTCACAGTTTTGGTGAATCCTTCTGCATGAGGGCATGCAAAACCCTTTGTCGCGGGGGATGTAGAACCTTTATTTTGGGATATTTTTGTGATGCTAAAATTACTATTTTTCTCCTCAAAACGCTTTATAACATCACCCTTCAGTCTTCATTTGGCCTAATACTTAACATTTGACTGCAACTCTATGATCTCATGCTTAAGGTAAATATAGCATTTTCAATATTTATTTCCTAAATTTTTTGGTTTGATTAATTAGAATTTGAGAATATTCTTTACCTATGAAGAAATATTATCCTAATGTTGTTGTAGCCTTTTGATTAAGTACATGCACTCACATGAAATTAAACTTAATTGACAACAAAGAGTAACTATTCAAATTCAAATTAAACCTAGTTTACAACAACCACATTTAAATATTATGTAAGTAGATGTGTTGAATTTCATTTTTGGCAATCATGTTAGTTTTCATGAAGATTATAGATATCCCTCCTCAACTGTGGACATTGGAAGTCTTTCGCAGAATTAACAATAAGTTGGGGCAATTTCTAGAAGTTGATTTTTCCTTTGGGACAAAAAAAAACTAAGGAAGGTTGTTATAATATTGGTTAAATTGGATCCTTGGGAGGGAGTGTTTAAAGATATGATAATATCATTTAAAGGGCTCAATCATCTTTAAAAAATTAATTACAAATTATTATCCTTATGTTGTTTTCTTTATCATTGACAAGGCCATTTGGTCTGGGACTGTGCCCTTGGTGTAAGGGGAAAAAGGCAACCAACCTCTCAAATAGTGGACAAGTTTGAAGGCTTTCATATGGTGTGTACCCCCAAAATATTAGACGAGAAATTTTAAGGAGAAGGCGGTGAAGCAAGAATTGTCTCAGCAGGAAGATAAAAAAGAGTTAGAAAAGTTAACATCTCGAGATCATGCTAGTTTTGGCGAAGATTATAGATATCCCTCCTCAGTTGTGGACAATGGACATCTTTCACGCAATTAGCAATAAGTTGGGGTGATTTCTAGAAGTCAATTTGTCCTTTGGGACAAAAATGCTAAGGAAGGTTTCTATAATATTGGTTAAATTGGATCCTTGGGAGGTCATGTTTAAAGATATGAATATATCATTTAAAGGGCTCAATCATCTTTAAAAAATTAATTACAAATAATTATCCTGATATTTTTTTCATTATCATTGACAAGGCCATTTGGTGTGGGACTGTGCCCTTTGTGTAAGGGGAAAAAGGCAACCAAGCTCTCAAATAGCGAAGAAATTTGAAGGCTTTCATATGATGTGTACCCCCAAATATTAGCGGGGAAATTTTAAGGAGAAGGGAGTGAAGCAGGAATTGTCTCAACAAGAAGATAAATAAGACTCAAAAAATTAAAAGGCTCAAACAAGAGATGCTGGAAGTGATGATACATAAAAAATTTATATTTCATAAGAGCTAGTCCCTCGAAGCTTGTTTACTTTTCTTGTATCTCATCTACATCGGGAAATATTTTAGGGACTCTTGAAAATACTCTTACAACCACCTCCCCTATATATATCGCTCCTCGTTTGAGCCTGTTTCCGTCTGTCATATAGACACCCACTATAATCTCAAGGTCAAACTTCCAAAGGGGGAACCCTCTATCGAGGTGGGGGGATTAGGTCCTCTCCCACCAAATCCTAGCCCTCATAAAACTAGAGGCATAGAGTATCATATTTCAAAAGCATGACTGAAGTATCATTTAGATACTTCATAAAAGTTAATGAGATCATGCTTGTTTTGGTGAATATTATAGATATCCATCCTCAGTTGTGGACATTGGATGTCTTTCACACAATTAGCAATAAGTTGGGGCAATTTCTAGATGTCAATTTGTCCTTTGGGACAAAAAGGCTAAGCATGGTTTCTATGATACTACTTAAATTGGATACTTGGGAATCCATGCTTAAAGATATGAATATATCATTTAAAGGGATCAGTCATCTTTAAAAAATTAATTACAAATAATTATCCTTATGTTGTTTTCATTATCATTGACAAGGCCATCTGGTGTGGGACTGTGCCCTTGGTGTAAGGGGAAAATGCAACCAAGCTCTCAAATAGTGGAGAAATTTGAAGGCTTCCATATGGTGTGTACCCCCAAATATTATAGGGGAAATTTTAAGGAGAAGGCGGTGAAGCAGGAATTGTCTCAGTAGGAAGACAAAAAAGACTCATAAAATTAAAAGGCTCAAGCAAGAGATGATGGAGTTGATGATTCTTAACATCCTTGATTCAGATCAAGCTACACATCACAAACCTATAACCAGAACACTAGATCTCACACATCATCATATGTTCACCACACTTGCACCCCCTTGGCCTAATGATATTCTCCTTATATAGGTTTAGGCTTCTCTCAATACCATGGTCCAAAACCATGTAGAACCAATTACCTTGGACCCAATACCTAGAGTCAACACTTCGGACGAAATACCACGGACCAATACCATGGTCCAAGTACCGCGGACCAAAACTTCGTTTTCCAACATGTACGCGCCTTTCCTTCTGTGATCCTGCATGTATACATATATGCGTATTTTTTTCTTCTCACCCGCATGTATACGCACTTTCATCAAGGTTAACCTGCGCATACCTTTCTCTTGATATGCTGTACTAAGATCTGTCCTCTGATTGACTTGCCACCAAGGACAACACCTGTACCATACCTCTGAGTGAGTTGCCATCAAGGACAACACCTGTATCATAATTCCAACATCAACAAAAATGAATTTTATAAGAGAAAAACTAAAACATTTTCTTAAAAAATAAATTTTAAGACACCAAATTTGTTAGCATGATATTGTTGCAGATCTTACTTTGGCCCCTGAGATAAGTTCCCCCCCTTTTGGTCCACAAAATCTCTTGAAAAACATGGAAATGGGAGACTAACGCTCTGTCTGTGTGTAAATAGAGCTTTAGTTTAGCCACTAACACTCCCTGTGCACAGTCAAAGAGCTTTATAAAGCTCTCTGTAGACTAGTAGCCCGCGTTAGTGAGGGAAATAGCTCAAAAGGAGGGCTTTTAGGATCAGTTTCGGAGGAGAATGCAACTTTGCAAGATGCAACAAGATATATGGTCGATTAGAAAAGGATTTGAAGAAGCGGGAAGCTCATAGAAGAAAGAGAAGATATGAGAGGAGTTCGAGTAACCGGGAACTAGATGTATAGTCCCCAGGGGAGTTGCCAATTCTGCTATGGGGTAAAATGCACGGGATGAAAACTACCCTTAAAAGTATTCCTGGGACCTTCGACAAACCATAAGGTTATCTGCAAAAGCTACCTGTTACACACATGTTCATCTATCAAACATATATTGACAGGGTATGGAAACACTTCTGACAATTAATGTAAGAATCCATAACAAACATGTATAAATGTATAACTTATCGACTCAACACAACAAGCATAAAAATGAACAAATAAATGCACAATATCACCGACACTTTGGAGTAGGGGACACAACCGTAGTCCTATATTCAGAATGGAAGAGTGATTACAGCAACCCGTTGTATTAGCCTTCCTTATCCCTTCTTCCTATCTCTCTCTCCTTCTTTTAGCTAGCTCCTTCAAGAATATGACAATTCACAACAGCTCTATGGGCTATCCTTCCAAATGCTCTGATCCCTTTTGCAATGGCCCTCTCGTTGCTTATATAGCAATCAAATTAGGGCTGCCAAGCTCCATCTAGAGTTCATTAGGGTAAAAGCCATGGACCTGCCCTATTTACAAGCTTTCTCCCATTTTCCTTCATTCTCAGAATAGAATTTCTCCAAATATCTTGATTTTTGGAGTTGCCTTGCTTTTCTTGCACATATTTAGGGATTTAATATCTAGATATTTATGGGCAGATTCTTTGGCATAACCTTTTGGACATCACTTAAGTTCACTAACGCTTCCCCCTAGTCTAACAACAAGAGCTAGCAGGGTGACTAACGCTCCTTTATGCTTGGTAACAAGCTTTATAACATAGGTTGTCAGTGCATGGAGAGCGTTAGTGTAGATTTTGGGCCTGCAATTGTGATCATTGCTTCAGTCATCTTGTCTTTCTCGTTTGAGTTGAATTGGAGGTCAATTTGTCCTATAACATTAGCTAAAACTATGGTTGATGTCTACTTCCATCCATCTAGACCATCTGAAATAGAGTCTTAAGCTAGGGAAAGTGAGAAGTTATGAAAATTTTGTCCATGCTATCTACAGGTGTCAGAGCCTAATGTGAAAATCTTGTCCAAGCTATCGAGAGTGTCAAAGCTCAATGTATAAACTGCAGCAGAGTTTGTTACCAGGACATTTATTACACTTCGTCTTCATCTATTGTCTCATGGCCAAGCTATCCAAAGATGTTAGAGCTGAATGTATAAACTTACGTAGAAATGTTAGAGCTAAATGTATAAACTTACGCATGTGGTGATGAAACTGTGTAATGCATCTGGCAGAGTGCATGTATAAACTTAATGCATGTGACCAGGAGACTCTGTAATGCATCCAAAATCTAATATCTGGCAGAGTGCATGGTGATAATTGTTAAAGGAAATATATTAATTTAATTAAATATGAATTAAAATGTAAAAGTTTGCCCATGTTACAACCACGTATCTATTCGTTATGAGCACCAACATGCATACATAACACTATTTGACACAATGATACTTATTGACTGTTTATGTGAAAAATATGAAATAGATTTGGAAGAGCATAGGCAAAGGTCGCTCGAACAATTGCTGGAGCGATATATGAGAGGAAAAAGACAGAGGTTGTTTGAACGATTACTGGAATGACATATGAGAGGAGAAATAAGGGGCTCTATTGGTTCTCTGTCCCAGTCCCAGTCCTTGATTTGAGTTTTCATCCTACGTTGGGCATCAACTGTTTGCTACTACGCTGGGCATCAGCTGTTTGCTAAAAAATTTGAGATCCCTCAAGTAATTTTCTCTCAGTTACAAAAAGAAATTTGTGCCAACCGACATGGATAGGATAGACTGCTTGATATCAGACCAGGGAGGGGCAAATGGATAGATTGTGGGTGGTCAGTCAAGGACCTTGTATTAGCTCACCATGCTCTCTCACCATGCTCCTACGGGATAGTGAAGTAGCGTTATAGTGTTGTTAGCTCACTTATCTCGTTGAACTGATTTAACTTCTTGAACTGTGCCAGATGAATTCTTGGATTATGGTTTTGCATAGAGCCTTGTTGGAATTAATGGGATGATGGGACCATGCTTCATAAGGGATGGGAATAAGTTACAGGGTTGTTGGGAAGGGCATAAAGGATAGGATTTAGCATCAGTTCGAAACACTTAGAATACTAGAGTGTTGTGTTATTACAGTATTTACAATGCAAAATCCACTGCCCCAAAATTCTCTAAATAATGCAGCTGAGGTAACTACCTTCTCCTTTGCTATATTTCATAGTCAAATTGAATAGAAATTTCAAAGGGATAACAATAAAAAAACAACTCACTGGCTTTCTCACTGATGGGTTGTAGATTTTGTGACTGATGTTATAGCTAAGGCTGAAATTGAGAATGTGAATGTGGTTTGTCATCTCTGTAGAGTTGAAATAGAGAATGTGAATGTGGTGTGTCTTCTCTGTAGAGATGTCAAGACCATTACAACCGCTCTAGAAGCTCTATTATTGCCATGATTTCTCCATGAATCTCTGTTGTTGCCATGATTTCTGCATGAAATCATGGTACAGACCAATTAAAGATGAAAAAATAGTGAAAAGAGGCTTCAATAGTGAAAAGAGGCTTCTTCTTTGATGTGACTCGAACCTGCGACTCAATCGTCAGACCAACTGGTAGTTGTTGGACAGAAAGCTGGTAGTTGTTGCTAGTAGCTGGTAGCTATTGCATAGAAATGTAATGGAAGCAATACAGTTCCTCTCCTCTTGCCACAATAAACCTCCTCTCCTCCTCTCGCCATGCTTGCCATTGTTGCACAGAAAACTGGTAGCTATTGTTGGTAGCTCTTGCATAGAAAGGTAATGGTACCAATACATCTCTTCTCCTTAGGTAATGGTAGAAACACACCTCTTCGCCTCTCACCACACTCGCCATTGTTGCACAGAAAGTTGGTAGCTATTGCTGGTAGCTGATAATGGTAGAAATACACCTCTTCTCTTCTGGCCACGCTTGGTAATGGCAGCAATACACCTCTTCTCCTCTCACCATGCTTTGTAATGGCACGCCACGCTTGGTAATGACAATGGTAGCAATACACCTCTTCTCCTCTCGCCACACTCGCCACTGTTGCATAGAAGTTGCACAGAAATATGGTAGATGTTGTTTGTAGCTGGTATCTGTTGTACAAAAAAGTAATGGCAACAATACATCTTCTCTCCTCTCGCCATGCTCGCGACGGGAGTCTTGCCATGCCCATTTCATGCATGCTTCCTATTTGAAATAAGACAATATATCAATTGTTGAATTGAGGCTTTTGTAATCCATATCAAGTTTATGAGAAAATTCTTCGGCGTAAATCAGATGATATTACATTTGTCGACGCATTTCGAACCAACCAATGTGGTTCATCGTCAGGACAAGTTGAAGAATCAGATCTACGCTGCATGTTAAATAGTTAGAGCAAGACCTGCAACAGCTATATTTAACCAGGCAACGACTAAATTGACCAGCTAACGGCTATATTTGACTTGGAAACGACTAGTAGGACAAGACCAAGTGAAAGGAGAGCAATTTAATTAAAAAATAAAATAAGTTAAAGTTAAAGAATTTAAATAATTATTAAATCAATACTTAGTTTATTAGTATTAATCAAGGGGTTTTTCAAATTTCATATAGTATTACCTATTAGTATTAGTATTAACTATTCCAATTATTTTAATTTTTAGAGGTTGATAAAAAATCCATTGTTAGGATTGTCAATAGATTAAGTTTATATAATAGAATATATAATTTATTTAATTTAATTGTTTATTTATTTATTAATATGTTAAAAATAATAAATAAATTAATTCTATGTTAGAATTGTTATTTTAAAGTTAATATAAAAAAGAATTTATATTTTAATTTTATTAGTTGTTTTTATTTATAGTTTGTTAAAAAAAACTACTGTTAGAATTGTTATTTTAAAGTTTAAAATAATAAGAATACATATTTTAGTTTTATTTAATTGTTTAAAAAAAAGGGGCTTAAACTGAAGGCTATTTGAATATATTATATTATATAAACTAACCCTCAAAGAGGAACAAAGAATTATGGTAAAAGAGAGTGGGATAAATGATAACAAGGGGAAACTAATGAACAGGCTATAAAAGGCGGGAGGGGAGGAAAGGAAGAAAACTACTAGGAAGCAAGGGCTGGGACCCAGCAGCTACTGATCTTCGAGCCGTCCTCTGTATTAAGATTTCTTAGTTTTTATTTCAATTTCAAGGGCTTCCGTGAAAAAAAGTCGAGCAATCTTAATAGAGAGGATGACTAGAAGATCAGTAGTTGTTGGGTCCCAGCCCTTGCTTCCTAGTCGTGTTCTTCGCTTCTTCCCCTCCCGCCTTTTATAGCTTGTTTGTTAGTTTCCCCTTGTTATCTTTTAACCCACTCTCTTTTACCATAGTTCTTTGTTCCTCTTTGAGGGTTAGTTTATATAATATAATATATTCAGATAGCCTTTGGTTAAAGTTTTTTTTTTTTTTAAACAAATTAAATAAAATTAAAGATATATTCTTATTATTTTAAACTTTAAAAAATAACAATTCAACAATAGGATTTTTTGTTTTCTAACAAATTATTAAATAAACAAAAATTAAGTAAAATTAAAATATAATTCTATTATATTAAAACTTTTAAAATTAGCATTCTAACAATCAGATTATCATTTATTTATTTTTAACAAATTAATAAATAAATAAACAATTAATACAATTAAATTATTAGATTCTTATTATATTAAACTTAAAATTTATTTTATAACAATTTCCTAAGCATAGGATTTTTTATTAACCTCTAAAATTTAAAATAAATTTGAAATTATTAATACCTTTGATGTAGTTTTAATGAAAAACCGCGCTTTGATTTAATACTAATATACCTAACTATTGATTTAATAATTATTTAAATTCTTTAACTTTAACTTATTTTAATTTTTAATTAAATTTCTCTCCTTTCGCTTGGTCTTGTCCTTCTAGCCATTTCCAAGTCAAATATAGCCGTTAGCTGGTGAATTTAGCCATTTCCTGGTCAAATATAGCCGTTGAAGGTCCTACTCTAACTATTTAACATGCAGTCTAGATCTGATTCTTCAACTTGTCCTGACGATGAACCATACTGGTTGGTCCGAAATGTGTCGACAAATGTAATATCATGTGATTTACGCCGAAGAATTTTCTCATAAAAATCTATCAATTATCTCCATAACATTATCCCAAATACCAAACATTAAATGTGTGGGAATTAATGTTAGCATTAAGCTAACATTATTTTTGCCGCGATGATATAACAATGATTCAAAAGAAATAATTATAATGTTTTTGCCTCTCCACCCCGGGAAGAGGCCAAATAACACTGTAAATCACTATATACCAGAAAACTTTGATTAGACTAAATTAATCAGCCCTAATAAACAGCTGAACTAATACAAACCACCTCGTTTCCAACTAGTATAGTCCCATGCCATTATGAGATGGCAAGGACTAATAAGAATGTTATTATATTGAAAATGAATAAGAAAGTATTATATTGAAAATGAATAAGAAATGTAAGTACTAGTGGATTATCAAATTAGAATGTATTTTGATTAGAGCGAATAATAAAGGTAAGTACTGAGTTTAAAGGCATGTGCAAATTTTAATCGTTTTTTATAAAACCCTTCCCGTTTCAATTTTTCCATAATTAAACAACTTTCCAAAATATTTGTCCAAATTTTAATAGTGTATGCAATAAACCACTGATTTTCATTAGTTTGGGTGCCAATTTAGAGATATATGTTATACATGTTTTAACTCCAAAATTTATAAATTCTTGAGACGCATGAGAAAAACAATAACTTACAAAAGCTTTGGTCACAAAACAAGATTTACAAAAATGTCTATATCTACTTATTGCAATGGTGTTTGTCTCCTAGGACTTTAGAAACTTCAGCCTTCTTCATTTCAAACATCATACATTTCAAATAGTGTATCAACATTGAATTAATAAGAGCTTTTGTGTAACATCCGAAAGTGATAAAACATAAGAGTTTCTGTGTAACATCTGAAAGTGATAAAACTTCAAGTCGAAGTCATAAAAGTGGTCAGTGTAATTCCTATAAACTTCAAAGCCATAATTACTATTGAAATGGCACTATTGTAGATCTAAATATCTGTGGATATTTTTCTTAACATTTTTCAAATGTTTTAATGGGAAATATCACCATTTTTGAAGATCAGCTAACTTTGTTTCATAAAAACTAGCATAGATCTATCTTGAGTTCTTAACCACAGATCCATTAAGCAATTGAGGCCACGTCAAATTACTGAGTGGTTATGACGTAAAAGAAACAAAACCGACAAAAAAAATGCTTAAAATAAGGGTTTCATGGTTCGGCACTTGAAGGCGACTTCTGGTGCTCAACCTCTTTGGACAAATGGTAAGCTTCTCTTTGAGTGTAAATAGTTCCACCAATAACAATTTAACATCTCATTCAAATCCTTACCATGAATATTTGACTCAAAGAATTTGAAAATTAAATAACATATTATGCAAATGCTATTTCCACAAATTTCATCTGGCAGAACTATTTGAATCCTAATTTTCTGAAAGTTGAAACTCAATTCAACATATACCCTGCACAAGAATAAACCCTGGCACTAATAGGGAATACATACATCTGGAGGAGATCTAGGAGGTCTACAAACGCGATCACATTAAATGAAAGGAGAATAGAACAACTCTTAACTTTAAAATCACATTAAATGTTGACGACATTACATATATTGGAGATAATAACGATCTTCGGCCATGCCACGATAACAATAAACGATTCAAATAACAAGTAAAAAAATAAATTAATGTCTAGGCGACTGGGTTGGCTAACGACGATAATGACTACGATGATGAGCCATGCAAAATAGTAGCTTGAAACTGAGTACGATAATAACTCTATTGAAAAAGGGGCATACATGTTGAGCAATGTTGATCTTAAGTACCATTAGTCTATGTATTATCATTAGATAGATGAGTGAAAAAAAAAATCACATGTTGTGGTGTGATGTCAAGGTTCGTTACATATGCCAATTTGATTCCAATTCTTCTCTTATAGATATATTTCTCCACTGGCTCCCAATTGTGAGGGGTTGTGGGTGCAACCACCAATTTGGATTTTCTTTTCCCTAGTTGACCCAATTTTTGCACAGTGTTCTCCCAACATTGGGAAAATTAGGTTTTTACCTCTTTATCAAGGCAATAACCTACTACGTTAGATAGGTTTCATCCTTCCATATAACCTACAAAGTTGGATAGGCTATTTCGTCCTTCCATAGACAATCAATTCATATGGAACATTAAAAATTCTGAAAGCATCATGAAACATATTTGTGAAAGTTCATAGGAGTATATGGGGTCACTATTGTAAGGTTGCAAGACATAAGATGGAAATTGCAATGGTTGTAGAAAAGGAGTAGAGTATGAAGATGTTCAAATTCATATTTAGAAAGTATAAACAAAAATACAACACTAAACGGTTTCAATTTACAAGGCTTTGCAATACCTAAAGTTTGTAATGTACTTAAAAAGGTTTAAAGAATCACAATCCTATAGTTATGGTCCTTTGGAGCTGTAGTGTACCTAGGGGGGATAATATGGGGTACAAAGGGAGGTACCCAAGGGAATAATGTAATAATGGGATGGACCATAGTAATAAATAAGGTGGTTAACCCATATCATGTAAGGGATCGCAAGTAGTTAGTAATAATGTAACGGGTCCATGGTATTAGATAGATGGTATTAAAGGAACCATGATATTGACCCATGGTATTGTATGTATGAGGTCTATATAGAAGCTAGAGACTCCCCATTAAGAGATGTCAAGGAATATTATATGAACATGCATATGGCTTGTGGAGTGTTCTCATTCCTTAAGGAGTGAATGTATGGTGTTGCCCTACCTTAAGGGTTTTATCAATAAAGTGAAACATTTATATCTATTTATATCTTATTATTTATTGAGTTTATTTATATTATCTTATATTTCTGGGTTAGATTTATAACAAGTGGAAACAGAGCACTTTCTTGGTCAAAAGTGGAGAATTTTTTTTTTTGCAGGAACTTTCTGGGGCAACGAGTTTTCATATCAGATCTGTACATTTTGGGAAAAAATCTACAAAATATAATCATAGATCTAGATTCTTTGAGAAAAAATGCTTGATTTCAAAAAAGAAATCAACCGAATCGAAGTCTGGATGAAGGAGATATCGCTGATCTAAAAATTAGTGGTGTTGTAGACATTTTTTCGAGGCAATGAATTTGCGGCACAAATATATATGTTTTGGAGAAAAATATGCAAAATCTAATTGCAGATCTATATTATTTGTGAAACAATACCCGATTTCAAAATAAAAATCGGCTCAATCGGAGTCCGGATGAAGGAGATATCATTGATCTAAAAATCAGTGGTGTTGCAGACATTTTTTCGGGGCAACGCGTTTGTGGCGCAGATCTGTATGTTTTGGGGAAAACCCTACAAAATCTAAATTCAGATCTGGATTCTATGTGAAAAAATACCCGATTTTCAAAAAAAAAATCAGTCGAATCGGAGTCCTGATGAGGTAGATATCGCTGATTTAAAATCAGCTCTTTTTTCAGAATTTTTGGTGATGGCAGAACACTTGCAGCATGGATCTAAAATTCCAGTGCCTAGATCTATATGCATACCACATGGGAAGATGTAGAATGGTTGTTCCATTTCCAAAAATAGGTCATAATAAGGATTTTGAGCAATATTGACAGAATTATGGTCATTTCAAATTTTCGCTATTTTTTTTTTGTGATGGCGAGCCTAAACAAGAATTTGAGGGACTTGTATAGATTTGATGGCTCTCATCCAACCACATGGCTAGCACAAATGGAGAAATATTTAGATTGAATTACATCATAGATGATGCGACTCAGCTGAGTGTGGGAATTATGTACATGGACCATGAAAGATGGCAATGGTGGCAGTGTCATCAAAAATGCCATCCAAGGACAACTATTTGGAAGATGTTCGCAAAATCTATTTGAAATCACTTTGATCGTAAATGTAATTTTGTGGGTCCTCTTACTAAGCTCACACAGACAAGCACACAACCTAGCAAACATTTTACTTTTACAGGAAAGAAGGAAACCAAGAAACCTAAAGGGTTATTTCCTGCTGGTATCTCCTTATTGCAGGTTCATGGATTGATTCAGAAGTAGAAGACCATTGTTTATATAAATCCTAGTTCCAAGAAAAATCTCATAAATGTTAATTTGGCAAAAAAGTTGCAAGTGCGAGCAAAACACATTGAAAACAAAAAGGGTAATGATGAGGATGTTCAAATTGATAAATATTTGAAGGTTTCTATGGATAAGTATGTGTTGCATTATCACTTTTATACTTCAGATATTGATAACATGGATGTTGTTTTGGGATAACATTGGACGGAATTTGTGCGTACTATCAATATTAATTTGCAAAAGAAATTCCTGAAGCTCTCGTATAAAAAGAAGAAAATTACATTGTAGGATATTTCCATTAAGACCCAAGTAGAGATTATGGAGGCAGAAGCACAAAGCTCTAATGACACTTACACATCATATGATGTGCCTTTGATGGTTGATAATCAAACACAAACAAAGGTTGAAGTAGAAAAAGTTACAGGTACTGATACATCAGAGGAGGACTTAGTGGTTGAAATAATATTGGAAGATAAGAAACAACAACAGGCACCACAACATGTACCAAACACAAATCAAGCTTCATTAGGTGGTAAATTAAAGAAAGATACACTGTTGGTTAAACCTTTAGCATACCACCACCCACATCACCCAGCAAGAAAACAAACAATAGGATGGCAACAAATTAGCCACAATGACAACAACCCTCACATGAGAGATAGAGAGGAGCGAAGATCCACCTACTACACATCAACACAGAAGAACTGCCACGGTCAACTTCCATCTCAAGCAAGCGAGACACCAGCAAGATCAAGGGTTCACCTTTCTCTTGGATGGCTAGATGCACATGCATGGTACCAGTGGACTACTCTTTTGAGTAGATCTTATTATTTGTGTTCTTCCCATGTTTCGGGGATGAAACATGTTAAGGGGGTGGAATGTAGTGTACCTAGGGGCATAATATGGGGTACAAAGCGAGGTACCCAAGGTAATATTGTAATAATGAGATGGGCCATAGTAATAAATAAGGTGGTTAACCCGTATCATATAAGGGACCACAAGTAGTTAGTAATAATGTAATGAGCCCATGGTATTAGATAGATGGTATTGAGGGAACCATGGTATTGATCCATGGTATTGTATGTATGAGGCCTATATAGAGGCTAGAGACTCCCCATTGAGAAATGTCAAGGAATATTATATGAATAGACATATGGCTTGTGGAGTGTTCTCCTTCCTTAAGGAGTGAATGTATGGTGTTGCCCTACCTTAAGAGTGTTATCAATAAAGTGAAACATTTCTATCTATTTATATCTTATTATTTATTGGGTTTATTTCTATTATTTTATATTTTTGGGTTAGATTTATAACAAAGTGGTATGAGAGCTATAACAAGAGCAATATAAAGCAATGTTCTACTAAGTTTATGGGATGGGGGACATGGGAACGGGAAACGAGACAAAGAGGTGGATGTGTGAGAGTACGCACAAATTTTAGGGAAATTCAAGGGGGATGGGGCATGTTGGGGTGTGTGTGTGTGTTGTGTATATATATATTATATTATATATATAGTCACTCAAATTCAACAATTATGTACATTGGTATTAGTGCACACATCCTAAATAATTCAATAAAATATAAATAGTAAAATGAAGGCTTTGATTGATCATCTCACACATAGTTAGCAATTCGTACTCCAATTAGCTATATTTAAACTAAGTGGCACTAGGAATATTGCAATTTAGTTTAGACAAGTTTACATAGATATAATTGAGAATCCTATCGAAGATGAAGCCATGACTAAGAGTAAATAAGTTCTTTGGTAAAGATGAAATCATCGAAGAGAGAGGTAGAAAAACTACCAATGAAATATATAGTGCAAAATATAGATTCAAAAATGGATGCAAATTCCAGTTTATAGATAAAAACAATCAAATCAATTCATATATCATATATGAGATACCTAAAAGTTTAGATATGAATCCAATTACATATAAAAAAAAAAAATTAATTTAGGAAGTTGTTTCAAGAAACATGTGCGGAGCCCTAAGGTTGCAATGGATAACATGAACTTTCTCCAACTCAAGTTTTCTTTTAAGACTTGCACCTAACCTCATCCTTTTTGAGACGAATCATTTGAGAAGGACATAATGAAAATAGAAGCTTGGTGGACAACTTGTTGCTTCATCAACCTCACAAGCCAACCAAGGCTTGGTTCTGAACAAATAATAATTTTCGTCATTAAAGGCTTGATTTGTTGTAAAACAAGATTCACTGCAAGGCATCTAGTCCCTGCCTTACAAGGACTATAAAGTTGCTTGAAGTTGCATCACAGCAATATCAAAAAGTGGAGGACACTGGTACACTGCTTGGCACAGTCAAGACAAGTCAAAATTTGGTAAAAACAATCCAAATTATAAATGCAGGATTTTGTGGAGCTGGTAGAGAGGGCTCCCATCCATGAGGAAAAGCCCTAACAATCTTGACCAAAATGAAAATGGAGGGGATAATGAAGTAGAGGCCATGAGCAAGTTAATTTGGTTGGGTACTTGAAAATTGAATTGCATATAATGTGATAAGTTGTAGAAGCTAGCTATGAAAAAAGGATGAGTCATTCATGACCTCTGATATCTCATTTGGGATGTGCAATAAGGACCTAGCAGCCAGTTTTTCCCTTCAAAAGGCATTGAGAAGGGATTTTTTTACTCACCCAGAATTTGTTTTCTAAGTGTCAAATTTTGAGGTATCAAAAGCACTAAACTAGAACATCATGTGCTTGTCACTTCAGAAGTATTTAATGTTTATTTGTATTATTCTTCCACGAATTCCTTCCTCGGCTGAAGGCTCTGTATCTTCCTATGTTGTTGGGCGATCTGCTAGGCTTAGGCTCCACGGCTCAAGGTTGCACCTCTTCTAACTAGGCTTGTTTCAGGGCTTGAGGTTCCAGCTTTTCTAACTAGGCCACTTTTCTTTTCAGTTGTAGTTACAATGTTTGGACTCAGTTAGTGCGATAATAACTTTATTATATATATAACTTGACGCAATCAAGACTGTTTGTTTTCCACGCATAAGAAGGCCCTCCAATATTTATTTGGTAAGATCAACTTATTTCAGAGGTTTAAGGAGGATAGCACAAGGCCGCAAGGAAAGGGACAGAGAGGCCTGAGAATAGAGGGCATCATGCATTGAAGAAGCCCAACCCAACAGAAAATGAAGCGATCCATATATATTTGTTCATAACATGCTCCCTATAAGATTAGTAGTAGATTGAAAACTACTAATGTAAATGTCGAATAATTCCTTACGAACCAATGTCGTACGATCACCACGTCAATCTTTCTTTTTAGAAGTTACCACTGAATTGATCAGAGTGGGGAAATCAATTGCGAGTTAGCAGGGAAAGCGATTGCGAGCATGGCAATCGATCTTCATCACACTACATATAATTACTGGTTCGATTTAATGGGAAGGGGAAGCATTTCAAATAACCAATCATTTAAAAATATCTATAACAAAGAGAATTCTCAGCATATCAAATTTATCCAATCATATGAGTCTGATTAGTGCAGCAATAAAGTGAGTTATACAAGATACTGGCAAAAGAGAATAAAAACAGTAACTTGAGCAAACCTGATGTTGTTTTCTTGTTCTAGTTCAATATATGTGAAATTTCAAGAGGATTCTACCATAATAGCTTCAGTGAGTGTTTTGATAGAATTATATTTATACTTAAAATAGAATATCAGTGACCCCATAAAATCTTAGGTAAGTATGCAAAAAAAATAAATAAAACTCATCATGTTTATCACATTAATAACTACCAGCTAAAAAATACCCAATGATCCTTCCAATCCCATATGGAAAATATTTCCAGAACTCATTTAACATCTGGAAATCACTACCATTGTAGGAATCCAGGATTAGTTTCCAATGTTTTTTTGATGTGCATGTTTGCTAAGGACGACTCCTTAAAATAGAATATTGATGACCCCATACAATCTTAGGTGAGTATGCAAAAGAAAACATAAAACTTATCATGTTTATCACATTCATAGCTACATCATTTAAGTAGCTAAAAAATACTGAGGGATCCTTCCAATCCAATATGGAAAATATTTCCAAAACTCATTTACCATCTGGAAATCACTGCTATTGTAGGAATCCAGGATTAGTTTCCAATGTTTTTTGGATGTGCATGTTTGCTAAGGACAACTAGAATTAGCAAATGTGTTTAGAGCAGAAATCTACAAATTTGACAACAATTGTGAGACACCGATTGTTTTTTGGAGTTCACGATTGCTACGGAGGTTTTGATTTGGATAGGTCGTGATTGCAAGTTTAATAAAAATCAAAGTGGCGTAGGAGTTTCTTCAACATTAATATGACTAGTTAACTATTTATCCAATAATGAAGGATGTTTGGTACTACAAGCTTGAGCAGTTTGAGTGCTTTGAGCTTCTATATATGTTATACATGTTTTAACTTTAAGATTTATAAATTATTGAGATGCATGGGAAAAACAATAACTTACAAGAGCTTTGGTCACAAAACAAGATTTACAAAAATGTCTATATCTACTTATCGCAATGGTGTTTGTCTCCTAGGACTTTAGAAACTTCAGCCTTTTTCATTTCGGACATCAAACATTTCAAACAGTGTATCAACATTAAATAATAAGAGCTTCTGTGTAACATCTGAAAGTGTAAAACATAAGAGATTTTGCCTAACATCTGAATTTGATAAAACTTCAAGTCGAAGTCATAAAAGTGGTCAGTGTAATTCCTACAAACTTTAAAGCCATAATTATTATTGAATTGGCACTTTTGTAGATTTAAATGTCAGTGGATATTTTGCTTTACATTTTTAAAATGTTTCAATGGGAAATATCGCCACTTTTGAAGATTAGCTAACTTTGTTTCATAAAAACTAGCATAGATCTGTCTTGAGTTCTTAACTGTAGATCCATTGAGCAATTGAGGCCACGTGAAAATCCTGAGTGGTTATGACCTAAAAGCAACAACATCGACAAACAAAAATGCTTAAAATAAGCGTTTCGTGGTTCGCCACTTGAACGCGGCTTCTGGTGTTCAACCTCTTTGGACAAATGGTAAGCTTCTCTGTGAGTGTAAACGGTTCCACCAATGACAATTTTAACATCTCATTCAAATCCTTACAACGAATATTTGACTCATGGAATTTCAAAATCAAATAATGTATTATGCAAATGCTATTCCCACAAATTTCATTAGGCGGAACTATCTGAATCCTAATTTTATGAAAGGTGAAACTTAGTTCAACGTAAACCCTGCATGAGAATAAATGCCAACGCTAACGGGGAATACATACCTCTGCAGGAGATCCGGGAAGTCTAGCAAACCCAATCATGTTAAATGAAAGGAGAATAGAACAACTCTTATATTTAAAATCACATTAAATGTTGCCGACATTACATAGATTGGAGATGATAACGATCTTGGGCCACACCAAGATAAAAATAGAGGATGCGAATAACAGACAGAATATAAAATAATGTCTAGGGGACTCAGTTGGCTGATGATGATAATGATTACTATGACGAGCAATGCAAAATAATAGCTTGAAACAGACTACAATAATAACTATGTTGAAAAAGGGGCATACATGTTGAGCAATGTGGATCTTAAGTACCATTGGTCTATGTATTATCATTAGCTAGATGAGAGAAAAAAAAATCACATGTTGTGGTGTGATGTCAAGGTTCATTACAGATGCCAATTTGATTCCCACTCTCCTCTTATTTATATATTTCTCCATTGGCTCCCAATTATGAGGGGTTGTGGGTGCAACCACCAATTTGGTTTTTTTTGCCTAGTTGACCCAATTTTTGCACAATGTTCCCCAATATTGGGAAAATTAGGTTTTTACGTCTTTATGGAGGGAATAACCTACTATATCAGATAGGTTATTTCATCCTTCCATATAACCTACAAAGTTGGATAAGCTATTTCGTCCTTCCATAGACAATCAATTCATATGGAACATTAAAAATTTTGAAAGCATCATGAAACATATTTGTTAAAGGTCATAGGAGCATAGAGGGTCACTATTGTAAGGTTGCAAGACATAAGATGGAAATTTCAATGGTTGTAGAAAAGGAGTAGAGTATGAAGATTTTCAAATTCATATTTAGAAAGTATAAACAAAAGTACAACACTATATGGTTTCAAATTACAAGGCTTTGCAATACCTAAACTTTGTAATGTACTTATGGAGGTTTAAAGAATCACAATCCTATAGTTGTGGTCCTGTGGAGCAATATAAAGTAATGTTCTACCAAGTTTATGGGATGGGAGACATGGGAACCGAAGACGATACAAATAGGGGCATGTGGGAGAGTACCCACAAATTTTAGGGAAATTCAAGTGGTATGGGGCATGTTGGTGTGTGTGTGTGTGTGTATATATATATATATAATATATATATATATAATATATATATATATATATATATAGTCACTCAAATTCATGAATGATGTGCATTTTTATTATTGCAAACATCCTAAATGATTCAATAAAATATAAATAGTAAAATGAAGGTTTTAATTGATCATCTCACACCTCCTTAGCAATTCATACTCCAATTAGCTATATTTAAACTAAGTGGCACTAGGAATATTGTGATTTAGTTTAGACTAGTTTACATGGATATAATTGAGAGTCCTTTCGAAGATGAAGCCATGACTAAAAGTAATTAAGTTCTTTGGTAAAGATGAAATCACCAAAGGGAGAGGTAGAAAAATTATCACTGAAATATGCAAAAGATAGGTTCGAAAACGGATGGAAATTACACTTTATAGACCAAAACAATCAAATTAGTTCATATATCATATATGAGATGCATAAAATTTTAGATATGCATCCAATTACATATATATTTTTTTAATTTGGCAAGTTCTTTCAAGAAACACATGCCATAAAATTTTAGATATGCATCCAATTATATATAAAAAAATTTAATTTGGAAAGTTGTTTCAAGAAACAGGTGCCAAGGCCTAAGGTTGCAGTGGATAACATGAACTTTCTCCAACTCAAGTTTTCTTTTAAGACTTGCACCTAACCTCATCTTTTTTGAGACGCATCATTTGAGAATGACACAATGAAAATAGAATCTTGGTGGACAACTTGATGCTTCATCAACCTCACAAGCCAACCAAGGCTTGGTTCTGAACAAATAATAATTTTGGTCATTAAAGGCTTGATTTGTTGTCAAACAATATTGGCTGCAAGGCATCTAGTCCAGCCTTAGAAGGACTCCAAAGTTTCTTGAAGTTGCATCGAAGCAGTATCAAAAAGTGGAGGACACTGGCACACTGCTTGGCACAGTCAAGGCAAGTTAAAATTTGGTCAAAACAATCCAAATTATAAATGTAGGATTTTGTGCAGCTAGTAGAGAGGGCTCCCATCCATGGGACAAAGCCCTCTTCAACATTAATATGACTACTTCTCTATTTATCTAAGAATGAAGGATGTTTGGTACTACAAGGCTGAGAGTTCAGTGCTTTGAGCTTCCTGTATGAGGTATTGACTAAACCCTTCTAGCTATTGAATTCATTTCATGGCAAGACGTGGACATAGGTGTCATTAGTAGTAGATACAGCTGTAGATTCTGGTGTTGAAATTGTTGATTATGCTATTGGGTGAATAAGTCAATATATATGAAGCAGTTGTTTATGTTGTTGATCCAACTTA
Source organism: Pinus taeda (assembly GCA_000404065.3). Classification (NCBI taxonomy): domain Eukaryota; kingdom Viridiplantae; phylum Streptophyta; class Pinopsida; order Pinales; family Pinaceae; genus Pinus; species Pinus taeda. The sequence continues at coordinate 25,618 of APFE030805057.1, forward strand.
TCCAGCACTAGCTTATCCAACAGCACCAGTAGTTAAAGCGGAAGTGTGAATTAATGAATAATGCTAGATTAGCACCAGTGAACATTGCAAAGGCCAATATATACCTAAATTTTAATTCATTTCAATGAATTGTCAAATCAATAAAATTGAGAAATGGAATTATGCATTGCACTCCACCAACACCTCAACAAATATTTTACTGAATTGAATTTAATCAAATTCTAATCTGGCAGAAATTCATTGCCAACTAATACAGCTTCTTTGCATGGATTCGTGATAAACAAATGAATTAATCACTACAGGAAAAGAGAAATAGGATTGATCCATCAATTCTATCTAGCTAATGGATTGAATATGGACACAACACAAACCCATCGAACAAGGGTGGAGTGTTAGGACATTCTGCATTGAAATAGGTAAAGGTGTGCATTTTGCAAGCCAAGGAAGTCCAAAAATGCAACAAGATGTAAAGATGGAGACAACAAAGGCAAGAAGATTTTTGGATATAGTTCCCTTCCTGTATCAATAACACATACCCTTGTTATTCATAAATAGCTTGTGCACAAACTCGACATATTTTTCGAAATTGAAATATGGTATAATACTTCCAAACAATCATAGTATCTAAATATACATACTGATTGACAGTCGTTTAGCCAAGGAACATAATTTTCAAAATCGAAATATGGTCTAATACTTCAAAACAAGCACTGTATCTAAATATACATAGAGATTGACAATGGTTTAGGCAAGATAAATAATGTCATGTAATTGATTGACATGTAAATTAAATAGAAATCCCTGTAGGCCCATGATTTTCCCACTTGTCTATCTTTCCATAACCCAAGATAACCCAACATGCAGATTGACAACGCAAAAAAGAAATTTGTTAACATGGTACCTCTAGTTACTCCGAAGCAAGGACAGATTTAGAAATTGGTGAAGGAGGAGGAAGGCTTGAACTAGTTACTCTGTAGCAAGGACAGATTCAGAAATTGGCGAAGGAGGAGGAAGGATTTATTCAAATGTGCCTCCACTTCTTGTCCTCTAGCGCTTGGTCATGCTCTTGGTCCTCAAAATTCACACAGAGACACTCAATAGTGAAGCTTTCAACCACCAGTGCTACAACAAAAAACACACAGGTGTCCCCTCCAAGCTACCTATCGACCCCATACCTTGCCCTCCCTTTGCAATATATCCATGGCGTCTTGGGGCACCACCATCTTATCTATGCAAATATAATTTGCTCTGCCTGCGAGGGAAGATATTTATGGTCAACCCAAACTAAGTGAGGAGTTCAGAAAGAAGGGAGATTTAGAGGAATTCAGAAGAGAAGTTCGATAATGAAAGATAGTGTTTTTTTGTCTCATCCTTCTACAGATAACAGAAGGGGCATAACCTAGGGGCTGGCTATGTTGCTAGTGTTAGTGATGGCTATGCTGGTAATGTTAGTGGTGCCGTGATACTAATATTTGGACCACCTGTTTTTCAAGCCGGAGAAGATGACACAAAAAACATGATTCATGGCCATATGGATACCCACCAACACAGTGTGAAGGAGGCGATAGAATGGGCACATGGGTTATGGAAGTTCCTTGAGTTCCTGCGGACCCAAGTTCCCATCTTTGAATCAAGATGTTGTTATATACCTATGGGGGGTAATATGGGGTACAAAGGGAGGTACCCAAGGTAATAATGTAATAATGGGATGGGCCATAGTAATAAATAAGGTGGTTAACCCATATCATGTAAGGGACCACAAGTAGTTAGTAATAATGTAATGGGACCATGGTATTAGTGGATGGTATGAGGGAACCATGGTAATGATCCATGGTATTGCATGTATGAGGCCTATAAGGGTAGAGACTTACATGGAGGATGTCAAGGAATAGTGTCAAGGGAATTGTTGAGCAGGCTTTGGCTTGTGGAGTGTTCTCTTCTTTAAGGAGTTGAAGTATGTGTTGCCCTACCTTAAGGGTTTGATCAATAAAGAATCATTTCTATCTATTTCTGGGTTTATTTGCATTATCTTATATTTTCTTATCAGATCTATAACAAGTGGTATCAGAGCACTTTCTTGGGCAAAAAAGTGGAGATTTTTTTTATTTTTTATTTTTTTCGGGGGCATCGAGTTTTCATGTAAGATCTATTATCATATATTTTTATATCAGATCTATAACAAGTGGTATCAAAGCTCTTTCCAGGGTCGGTGGGATCTCCATTTCTTAGCAATTTTTTTTTTTTTTTTGCTAGAGACGTGTTCCGGCGTCTTTAAACCACGGGATCTGTCGTTGAGCGCATAAACCAGTGGATTTGGGGAGGCATGCACGCAGGCAATACAAGAGGTGGTCACGCTTGTTGGACTCCATTGTAACCCCTGTGGGTACCCCTTTGAGTAGTAGCGCATTAGACAGAATCGCGTACGGACTGTCTTCCACGTACCTTCTGGGTATATCGGAAGCCCCCTAGCTCCTCTGCAACCTAGCCATAGATAAACAGTTGGCCATCTTGCTGCTACAGTACACCAAGAACAGCACTCGGAGAGATTACTCGCCCATACGATAGGGTAGTCGGGTTGTACGGCTAAGGGTACGGTTGATCCTCCTTAGTTAGAGCCTTGAAACATTGGGCTGAGTACTACTGTCAGACCCTTATGTATATTGCGATTTATAGCACTTGACACTCCTCGAGACCATAGCTCCCTTTATCTTGGGATCACGCATCATCTAGGCCAGATATGCTCGCGCAAAGGGGTGTAGCAGCAGCAGACATCAGTCCTATCTATTAGATCTATCAAATCCGCAGCAACAATCTATTCCACCATTCAGATCTCTCAGATCCACCTGATCTGATTAGTTGTGTGGGGTTCCTAGATCGGAGCATGATTTTTGCAGGACTTTTGACAGTATTAACATTTTGAGGATTCAGCGATTGCAGTATTCCTAAGGAAGTAGTAAAACTCCATTACGAGTTTTCTGAAAAAAAAAAAAAATTAGTTTGAGATCTTTCAGGGCACTTATTGGTGATCTAGCCCATCAGAATCAGGACGACGAGCTGAGCATAGTGGTACCATTCAATTCTTAGTGAAAAAACTTTTTGGCAGTCCCAAATTTTAAGAAACATAAAGTCGGTGCATGGTAGCCACTAGAGCCCAAGGGATGGCCAATGAGAGGATGGACAAAATTGAATTAATCTTGCAATCCATCCAATTTCAGCTTGACAATCTATCAGTATTAGTCCCGGACGCAATCCAGAAGAGCAAGGAGGTAGCCCATGAGGAAGAGAATATTGGAAATAAACATAGTGAGGGTGAGTCTAGTCATTCTCCTCACCTCTGGGGCCCCAAAAAACAACAATCTCGTCCGAGACCCCCAAAATTGGATATGCATAAATTTTATGGTTCTCATGCAACGGCATGGATAGCGCAAATGGAGCAGTATTTTAGTTTGAATAACATCCTAGATGACGAGACTCAGCTTATGGTGGGGAGCATGTACTTGGATAATGAAAGGTGGCAATGGTGGGAATGGCATCAACATTGCAATACAGCTTTTAGGACTTGGGACAAATTCAAAAAAGCTCTTACAGACCACTTTGACCAGGACTCTGCTTTTTTGGGTTGTCTTACTAAGCTCCGACAGACGCGCACAGTGGATGAATATATTACAACCTTTGAAGCCTTAGCCTTCCGCACTAGGGGTCTCTCAGATGTGTTATACACGGAATGTTTTATCAGCGGTCTTAAAGAGGCCATAAAAGCCCACGTCCAACTGCACCACCCTCCCACATGGCTTGAGGCTTACAAGGTAGCTCGTGACATGGAACGTGCGTTAGAAGCCCTGGCCACCCGCCCAAATTTCACTGCCAAGGGTCGTACATCACAGGCTCATAGCGCCACTCAAACACTTAAGTTTCAAAAGGTGTCACCAGTAGAAATGGCTATAAGAAGAAAGCAGGGATTATGTTACTACTGTGATGAAAAATACTCCCCAGGTCACAAATGCAAGGAGCCCAAATTTTTTCAAATTGATGCCACTGATTACAACTCATCGGAGGAAGATCCACCACTTGAGGAACCTGAGGCGGTAGAAGAAGATAACCAAAAGGACAATGTCCCTAACGAACCAATTATTTCACTGCATGCTCTGGCAAGGATTTCTTCACCTAAAACTCTCAAAATCAAAGGTTTTATTAAACATCGCCTAGTAGTAGTCCTGATTGATAGTGGAAGTACACATAATTTCATCCATCAAAAAGTCGGAGAAGTAGTGCATTGTTTTGTATGAGCAGTTTCTAACTTCCAAGTCCAAATCGCAGATGGGGGCACAATGAAATGTGAAGGCCATTGTGAAAATGTCAAACTTCAAATGGGGGATTATTAGTTGAAGACCCACATGTTTGCAATACACATGGGTGGGTGCGACATTATCCTAGGGGTTGAATGGCTTCGCACTCTGGGGCCAATCACAATGGATTTCCAGGAGTTATATATGAGTTTTAAGCAGAACAACTCCACACATACCCTCCGTGGACTCCAGGCGGGAGCCCCCTCTATCATCAGCTCGCATAGGATGGAAAAATTGCTAAAAAAGAGACATCATGGATTTATATCTCAATTTAATGTCATCCACGGAGTCGAAACTAAGTCTCTGCCGATTCACCGGGAGATGCAACAGGTTTTAAATAACCATCTTCCGGTCTTTGACAAGCCTCATGAGCTTCCACCCTCGAGAGGGGAACATCATCATAGCATCACCTTGGTTCCTAGGGCCCAACCCCCAAATGTGCGCCCCTACAGATATCTGTTCACCCAAAAGAATGAAATAGAAAAAATAATCAAGGAAATTTTGGAAGCAGGGGTCATACGTCCCAACATTAGTCCTTATTCATCACCGGTGGTCATGGTACTCAAGAAAGATGGGGAATGGCGGATGTGTCCAGACTTCAGGGCCCTCAATAAATTGACAGTCAAAGATAAATTTCCCATCTCGGTGGTTGATGATTTTCTCGATGAACTCAATGGGGCTCAATTTTTCACTAAGCTGGATCTTCACTTAAGCTACCACCAAATTCGCATGAAGGAAGTCGACATTCCAAAAGCCGCTTTCCAAACTCATGAAGGCCATTATGAGTTCTTGGCCATGCCATTCGGTATTTGTAATTCCCCATATACTTTTTAGAGCCTTATGAACCATATTATTAAACCATATCTCAGGAAATTCGTTCTTGTCTTCTTCAATGACATCCTCATCTATAGTTGCACTTGGGCCGCGCATCTTCAACATGTAGATCTACTTTTGCAACTGCTCCGCAAGCATCAATTATTTGTTAAGATGTCCAAGTGTTCGTTTGGCATGGAAGAAGTTGAGTATTTGGGCCACATTGTGGGGCGTGCAGGTGTCAAGGTGGACCCCAAAAAGATCCAGGCAATGCAGGATTGGCCTCAACCTAAGACTTTGAAGAGCCTGAGAGGATTTTTGGGTCTCACAGGCTATTACCGAAAATTCGTCTGCAATTATGGTCGCATAGCGAAGCCCCTCACGCAACTCCTGGAAAGAAATTCATTCTTCTGGAATGAGGATGCACAACAGGCATTTACAGCTCTCAAAAAGGCCATGTGTTCCACTCCAGTCTTAGCACTACCGGATTTCACCAAATCCTTTGTCATTGAATGTGATGCTTCAGGTACAGGTATTGGGGCAGTTTTAATGCAGGAAGGTCGACCTTTGGCCTTCACAAGCCAACAACTAAGTGGGAAGAATCTAGGTCAATCTACCTATGAGAAGGAAATGATGGCCATCTTACATGCAGTAGAGACCTGTCGACCTTACTTGTTGGGGCGACGTTTCCAAATCCGCATATACCATCACAGTATTAAATATTTTTTGGAGCAATGCCTATCCTCCCCACAACAAAATAAATGGCTCACCAAAATGCTGGGATATGATTATGAGATCGTTTACAAAAAAGGGCAAGAAAATAGGGTAGCAGATGCATTATCTCGCCAATCTAAGGAAGACAGCACCCTACTAGCAATTTCCCTTCCCATTCCAGAATGTATTGAAGAGGCTCGCAGGGAATGGTTTTCACATCCCGGGCTCTCCCAACTCATTTCTCAATTGCAGGCGGATCAAAATCCCACCAAGGACTACTCATGGCAGAATGAGATTCTTCGCTACAGGGACAGAGTTGTAATATCACCAACATCCAGCCTCAAAAGTTGCATTTTGGCAGAATTGCACTCATCCCCCCTTGCAGGACATTTAGGCTTTCAGAAGACGTATGCTCGCACCAGAAGATCATTTTTTTGGACAGGCATGAAAAAGGACATCCTTACTTTTGTAGAAGAATGCGATGTATGTCAACGCCACAAAGGGGAGACCGTCAAAGCACCAGGCACATTACAACCATTGCCCATCCCGGCATCAATACGTACAAAGGTTTCGATGGATTTCATTACAAGTCTTCCAAAGTTTGGAAACAAGTCAGTCATCATGGTGGTTGTGGACAGACTTTCGAAGTATGCTCATTTCTGCGCCCTACCCCATCCGTTTACACTGACTTTCGTCGCTCAAACTTTCATGGATCAGATCTTCAAATTGCATGGCATGCCCACTTCTATTGTGTCCAATCGTGACCCGATCTTCACCAGTAATTTTTGGCAGGAACTCTTCAGGCTACAAGGCACCCATCTAAAACTCAGCACTTCCTATCATCCACAAATAGATGGGCAAACTGAAGTCGTCAACAAATGTCTGGAAACCTACCTTAGGTGTTTTACTTTAGAAAAGAAACATGTGTGGGTTTAGTGGTTACCTCTGGCTGAATGGTGGTATAGCACCAACTATCACGCCACCACCAAAATGACTCCCTATGAAGCAGTATATGGTTAACTCCCTCCTTCCCCTACTTCTTCTATCAAAGGATGCTCTAAGGTACAAGCAGTGGATCAACTCCTAGAAAGCCGTTCAACCATGCTCGCCCATTTTAGAGAGAATCTTCATCAAGCTCAAAACCGCATGAAGCAACAGGTAGATCAGCATTGCTCAGAGCGCCAATTTCAGGAAGGGGATCATGTATTTTTGAGGCTGCAAACCTATAAGCAAACATCACTCAAAGACAAGGGTTGTCAGAAACTATCTCCAAAATTCTACGGACCATATCAAGTACTTCAATGCATTGGAGAAGTAGCATACAAGTTGGCTTTGCCGCCTACAGCAAAAATCCATTCAATTTTCCATGTTTCATGCCTCAAGAAAGTGATTGGGAAAAATTTCAGAATCCAAACCAGTCTACCTGAATTGGACGAGGAAGGGTCAATCTGGCTCCAACTAGAATAGGTCATGGACACACGAGAATGACCCCTGCGTGGCTGAGTGATTAAGGAAGTCCTCGTCAAATGGAAAGACACCTCTCCGGAAGATGCAACTTGGGAACCAGCCACTATTCTTCAACAGTTTCCACAGCTTCAATCTTGAGGACAAGGCTATTCTTAAGGGGGAGGGCATGTTAGGGTCCCATCCTAACCCCCTTATTTATGTAGTGGGATCACGTCATAATAAAGAGTCAATAAAGCCCATATTAATAATTGTAAGTGGTTAACCCGCTATTTATTACGGGACCACAATTAGTTGCAAATGGCCCTAGTATTAGGTAGATGGTATTAAGGGAACCATGGTAATGATCCATGGTATTGTATGTATGAGGCCTATATAGAGGCTAGAGACTCCACATGGAGAGGTGTCAAGGAATATAGTCAAGGATTACTATATGAACAGGTATATGGCTTGTGGAGTGTTCTCCTTCCTTAAGGAGTGAATGTATGGTGTTTCCCTACCTTAAGGGTTTAATCAATAAAGTGAATGATTTCATATTATTTCTCGGTTTATTTGCATTATCTTATATTTTCATATCAGATCTATAATATTTCTGGCTTATAGCTATAACAAGGAAATATTATAGATCTGATATGAAAATATAATATAATGCAAATAAACCCAGAAATAATATGAAATGATTCACTTTATTGATTAAACCCTTAAGGTAGGGCAACACCATACATTCACTCCTGAAGGAAGGAGAACACTCCACAAGCCATATGCCTGTTCATACAGTAATCCTTGACTATATTCCTTGACACCTGTCCATGTGGAGTCTCTAGCCTCTATATAGGCCTCATACATACAATACCATGGATCATTACCATGGTTCCCTCATACCATCCACTAATACCATGGGCCCATTACATTAATACTAACTACGTGTGGTCCCTTACATGATATGGGTTAACCACCTTATTTATTACTATGGCCCATCCCATTATTACATTATTACCATAGGTACCTCCCCTGGTACCCCATATTATCCTCCCTAGGTATATAACATTCCACCCCCCTTAGCATGTTTCGTCCCCGAAACATGGGAAGAACACAAATAATAAGATCTACTCAAAAGAGTAGTGCACTAGTACCATGCTCATGCATCTAGCCATCCAAGAGAAAGGTGAACCCTCGATCTTGCTGGTGCCTCACTTGCTTGAGATGGAAGTTGACCGTAGTAGTTCTTCTGTGTTGATGTGTAGTAGGTGGACCTTTGCTCCTCTCTATATGTCCTGCGGGAGTTGTTTTCCTTGTGGCTAATTTGTTGCCATCTTGTTGGTTGTTTTCTTGTTGGGTGGTGTGAGTGGTGATATGCTGATGGTGTATCTTTCTTTAATTCACCACCTAATGGAGCCTTACTATTATGTTGTGGTGCCTGTTGTGGTGTCTTATCTTCCAATATTAATTCAACCACTGAGCCGTCCTCAGATGTATCAGCACATGTAACCTTTTCTGCTTCAGCCTTTGTTTGTGTTTGATTGTCTATCATCAATGGCTCATCATCTAATATGTCAGACCTTGGAACATCTACTCCTTCAGCCTCCTTGGAATCTACCTGTTTATTAATGGAAATATCCTGTAATGTCATTTTCTTCTTTTTATACCAGAGCTTCAGGAATTTCTTCTGCACATTAATATTGATAGTACCCGCAGATTCCATCCAAGGATATCCTAAAGCAACATCCATATTATCCATCTTTGAAGTATAAAAATCACCATGCAACACATACTTATCCACAGAAAGCTTCAAATGCTTGTACACTTGAACATCTTTATCATCCACTTGTGTGTTTTCAATGTGTTTTGCTGTAATTTGCAATTTTTTTGCCAAGTTGACATTTATGAGATTTTGCGTGCAACTCGGATTTATAGAAACAATGATTTTCTCCTTCTGAATCAATCCATGAACCTATAGTAAGGAGACACCCATAGCAAGTAACCCCTTATGTGTCTCATTCTCCTTTTTTCTAGCCCGAGACCATTTTTCCAAAAAGACTTTTTCAAATTCTGCATCTAAAAAGTTCGGTCAACTGCTTGTGGTGAAGTGATAACCACCATTTTTGAGCCCCATCTCTTATATTAAGCACCATTGGAATCTTCCAACGTGTCCGATGTGTGGACTTGTATCTCTGTATGAATTCTTCAATAGTAGGACTATTATCATTCCCTGTAAAAAATTCCTTGCTAGAAGCCATGAAGGTTTGGAAAAAATTCACTTATTTGGCTAAAATTTGAAATTGTCACAGTTTAGTCAATATTGCTCAGAATCCTTATTAGGACCTGTTTTTAGAAATTGAACTATCATTCTGCATCTACCCATGTGATAGAAATCTTGATCAAGGCAATGGAATTTCAGATCTGTGCTCCCGCCGATCCAAGTGAAACAAAAAGTGTTCTTTTACAATGCTTGGGGCTTTTAAGAAACTGTTAATGTGAGGATCTTCATGACATTTGGACAACCATCTCTTGCGTTTTTGCTCCTCCATTATCATTGCCATTGCCATTGCCATTGATTTTCTGTTCTGTGGATTTCCTCTTTCTCTTCCTTTCTGTTTCTTGGATTTCTCTCTCTCTTCGTTCTTCGTTTTTGTTCTGTGGATTTCTCTCTGTCTTCGTTTGAGATGTAAATATATATCACAAAATATATAAATAGATGTATGTAGAGTTCATGAGTTCCATCGCTATACAATTATGAAATCCCTCGAAATTCCAATGAAAGAAAAAGTCGTCGGTGTTTTTATAAACTAAATTATGATTGGACAACATAAGTATTGAAAATTATGATTTCCAAGACAAATACAAAGAAGCGTTATAATGAATTAAGATTGCAAATGTTATAAATAAATAAAAAATATTGATCAATATTTTTTTAATAAGTAAGCTAACGGCTTATACTACAAAAATAAGTTTTCTTTAAATCATTTTTAAATTATTATAAAATTTATTATTGTTTAATACATAATGCCTATTTACTATATTCACTATTATAAATTTTTTCAATTTATGTCTTCATTAAAATACATAAATAATAAACATAAAATTAATAAAATACTTTTTTTTATTAGGATTAATTTAAATAAACTTATTTCAATAATTATACTGTAATACATTTATTATTTTTCTGCATATTTATATTTCATAATCCCAATAAAGAAATTAAAATAAATAAAAATAAATTGATAACATAAAAATAAATATAATTTCAACCCTTATTGAATAACAATCTATTACATTTTTGTATAGATTTTCTCTCCTTTTTTAGGTTTTTTTTTTCATTTAAAATATAAATATTCACAAAATATATAAATAAATGTATGTAAAGTGTATCAGTAGGCCAAACATCCACCATTATAAAATCTTTTCAAGTTATAAAATGTGTTATGACCAAGTATTTTGACATGTGTTATGACTTTTTTTTTTTCATTTAAAATATAAATATTCACAAAATATATAAATAAATGTATGTAAAGTGTATGAGTAGGCCAAACATCGACCATTATAAAATCTTTTCAAGTTATAAAATGTGTTATGACCAAGTATTTTGACAACCATGTCAAAGTCATATGACCATGGATTTTCCGTGGATTTTCTCTTCCTTTCCGTGAATTTCTCTCGTTTTTGAGATTAAAGTAATATAATAATTATATAATATTATAAATGTATATGTTATGGAAATCTCGAAGTTCCAATGAAAGAAATGTTATTTTTTTAACCAGCTAAAATGGAAAGGATTTACGCAAATTATGAATTGCCAAAAGTTTTAGAATTATGATTCGAAGGCGAACAAAAGGGAAAATGATGGCCATGAATGGCTTAAAAATGCATGTATAATAAAAAAAAATAAAATATTATAAAATAGTTTTGAATACTCACGATGATTCTTTTTAAATAATTAATAAAAAAATACTTTTAGTTATGATTTTTGGATGTTAATTTTTATGTTAATATAATTTTATTTGTATATTATTTGTTTAATTATTTAATGGGTTTATTTTATTTATTATTACTAAATAAGTTTATTATTATCTCTCAATATTTATGTTTATCATATATAGATTCAATATCCTTAAAAAAAAAATTGGACACTTAAACACACTTAAACAAAACACTAGGATCTAGAACTCAAACTTATGATTCCAACAAAAACCAGTCAGATTCTAGAAAAATAGATTGAAGAATACGCCAATAAACTCTCTAAAACGTCTAAAAAATGAATTAACACTAAAATAGTATTTTTCTTAAAAGGTTATAGTTTTAAATGTAAATAGAAGTAGAGCGTGTACATCTGCATCAATTTTATTAATCAAATTATTGTGTGGACTCTAGAAACAAGTTCCCTTTTTCACAAAAAATAGAGACTCTTACACCATTTTGATATCTCCCTTGGTCATTACCCTAAAATTAGATTATTATTATTTATATATTAAT
>APFE030805057.1:38710-107191 GCA_000404065.3 Pinus taeda
AAATATTGGGGTTGTCTATACATTTTATGTTTTGGAGTTTTTTACCAGAATTTAATAATTTTTTTTTCCTAAATCTTGATCTTCATTGTTTAAAATCAAATTTTCACTGCATATATGTATTCAACACCCAAAAAACTTTGAGATACTTGAATTGTGGAGAGTTCACAACTCAATCTTGTGATTCTAAGAAATCCCTACTAGATTGGATTGAACACCCCAAAAAACATTGGGATGCTTGAATTGTGGAGAGTTCACAACTCAAACTTGTGATTCCAACAAATCCTTATTAGATTTGAGGAAAATTAAACTAAAAAATATGACAAAAAACGTATAATAGATAAAGTAAGATTAAAATATGTATTTTCTCCGTAATTATGACTAAATTATATTATTATCCTTTTATATACTTTATATATGTTAAAACATTACATATATAAATAAAATTTAAAAATGGAAAAAAGAAAACAAAAATAAATATATATGGCATTAATATATATATTTTTGTGGTATTAGAAAAATAATTAAATTCATATTATTACCGACAAATAATAATAATATAAGAAGTTTTTTGAATTTTCTTTCAGTTTTGTAAATCCATTCTCTTCGAAAATATAAATATTCAAAGTAGTATAAAGTAAATTGTATACCCAAAATATATTTGAAATTGCAATCTTTTTGAATTCCAACAAAAGAAAAATAAAAAACAAACCTGAGTTTTTATAAACAAAGTAAGGTTGATATAAAAAATATTACTATAAATATATGCAGTATATGATTTGACCAAATAGTTACCATTATCATTTCCCAAATAAACAAAGACTAAATATTTATCATTATCATTTTCCAAATAAACAAAATAGTACCATTCTGTTATAATAGGTTAAAATTGGAAAAGTAGTAAATTTAAAAATATAAATATTTAATAAAATAAATAATTAGTGTAATTAATTATATATATTATTTATTAATATTATATATATTTGTTTGTTTATTTATTTAGTTATTAATTGATTAGTATTTAATATCAACTAAATAAATTTAATAAAATATTTATTTTTAAAGGGTTATTACGTTTAAATATAGAAAAAATAGAGCATGAATATCTTTGTACTTTAATTATTGTATGGAATGATTTTTTTTTTCCAAAAAAACAATAAAGTCTTATACACCAACTTGATATATAACTTAATCATGACTGTAAAATTAAATTTTTTATTGTTTACATTCTTATATAAATTAATTTTTTTTTTTTTCCAATTTGATTAATAAAATATAATCAATAAAATTTATTATTATATTATTTAATTTCAATTATTTCGTGAGAATAATTTTTTATCATCCATCAATTATTAAATGAGTAAATTTGATGACTATGACCATGCTACATTTATCCTCACACTAGCATTACCTCATATAATAAACTAAAAAGGAAATAATTTTTTCCCTTGTCACCCTTAGCCTACTTTCTTGAACATTATTCCTTTCATCCTCTTAAAGAGATCACCCTTATTTATCTATTTTTATATAGTCATTTTCATAACTATCTAAATAGATTAAATTATCCAACATATGATATGTATACAACTTTACCAATAAATTCATATTATTGAGTTACCCTTCATTTAATAATAATAATATAATAACACATTAAATCCTTACTATCACTAATTTTTCCTAAAAACTATTAATTACCCTAACCATTAATAATTAGAATAATATTATAACTAGAATATAATAATAACTAATATCATTATTTTTGGTTAATATTACTAATAATATACATTAAAGATTAATATAGATATTACCTTTTCTTAACTAATCCAAATGATTTAGTATAACAATAATTATTATTTTTTTAGTTATTACTAGACCCTCTCTATTTACTAACATCCCTAGATCTAGTAATACTTATTCCCATTAAATAACCTCAATATTAAATTTATACTAATCAGTTACACATGCCATCATTAATAAGATTAATAATATAACATTATTATAAGAATAATATAACATTAATTATTATTAGTTTAGTTAATATCTAATATTTTCGATTAATAACTATGGTTAACTAATTAATGAAATATCTTAAAATAATTCTTACATTTACTAATATCCCTAGATCTATTAATATTGGAATAATAATTTAACTAATAATATATTAATAATTATTATATTAATAATCAATATTATTCTAGTTAATATTAAATCCTTACACACTAATCTATTAGTGTTTTACTAATTAATTTATATTAAATAGTTACCCTAGCCATTAATAATAAGAATAATTCTACTATGTTAATATAATATTAAGATTATTCTAATAATACAAGTTAACAATTTTATCACATTCCCTAGATTTTTGACTCATAATTGGTTAATTTTTTACTTAAAATAAAAATTTAAATAAGATTCTTTTTAACATAATAATATTATTTTAATTAAATAGTCAAATATAGCCATTTTTGGGTCAATTATAGCCGTTTACCCTATCCAGTCTAATATAGCCATTTTTCAATCAAACCTAGCCATTGGAAAGTCTACTCTCCCTATTTAAGATGTAGCCATGATCCGCTTCTTCAACTTGTCCTGACGATGAACCATACTCGTTGGTTCGAAATGCGTCAACAAATTGTACTATCATGTGATTTACGCCGAAATATTTTTTCTCGTAAACTTGATATGGATCACAGAAGCCTCAATTCAACAAATTTCATCTTGAATACTTGCATCGGTGAGTACATGACAAACCTGTATACAAACTTAGATGACAACTTGTACATTCCAAAATTCCTTACACATATGGACTTATAAACAAGCCAATAACATAATGGCAATGAAACATACTTGTTTCACTTAGTGACTATTATTGTTCACTTTACAAAAGTACCCAAACAGGTAAACAACAACAAGTTATTACAAATTTACAAAGCAACTTTACAAATAGTTTACCCAATCTCTACCTTTTCTAGGCTTGTGGGTTCTCTTTTGCATCAACTTTATCTTGAAGGTTGCTTTAGGATTGCTGAGATTTATCTTTACCACCTCTTGCTTCCCTTGCATTAGATTTCACAATCTCTTTTCCCTTCTTGGAACGAAGCTCTAGATGTAATTTCCAGCATTTTTCATTTCCACGTCCATGCATATTTCAATGGGTACAAAATAGTTTTATCTTGCTTGTTGACAAGGAAGTCCTCTCATTCGAAGGATATTCATCATGCTTGATGCCTAGAATCTGATCCATCCTTTTAACCATTTTTCTTACCATGCGTTGCTCACAGACAACCACACAATGGTCAAATGCATCACATAAAGTACAAGGATACATATTCCACAAATAGTCAAAATTACCAGCATTTGCAAAACACCCATGAGATTTATGCATGTCCCTTGGGCTGGAGATTTGATGATGTGGGTTGGATGATGACATGCAAAGTCCCTTAAAGTATTCATCCATTATCACCACCATGACATCTTGGTGTGACATATCATCCTCAGATGATTGTTGTGCCTCAAACCATTTAGATCATTCTTCAAACTCCCTTTGACCATATCCCAATCCTTGATACTTTGGTCTCTCTTGCACCATGATTGGATTGGTGATCCCTTGGCCATTGATGTTGAGGTCTCCTCCTTCATAACCCATTTTAGAAAGAAGCTTCATACCAATTCCTTTGGTATGTTTCTCAAAGGTTGCAAAAGAGGTGTTATGAACATAAATAGAAGGAATTGTACTTGAAATGCTTATTACCTCCTTGAACTTGCCATTCATCTTTTTAGCTTCTGATGATGATAATGACATTACATATTACTCTAGCCACCCACATTTACCAACTCGCATATCGTGAGAATATTGGAGATACATGCAAAATGCACATGCATCATTTTCCTCATATGGTCAATAACTATTGTGTGACCATGCCCACATATTGGTTTCATTTTGGAGATGTATTTTGCTATAACAAGAGTGGAAATTTCAACAACTTGTTCCTCAAGCACGTGATGCCACTGAAGGCTCATATGCATCTTCTCCTATTCAACCATTTCTAGCATTCTTCTCAACTCAATGTTCTCCATATGAAGAGACAAATTCATCTCCTATACCTCTTGGAGACTCTAGTTGCCCATTCTTGCAACTTGTTCAGATGAGCCTTTGATACTATTTGATCTGAAAATGGAGGAGGAGGTTAATTTCCTCTTCCTAAAAATAGGGATTGTTCTTCGATGCTTTGCAGGGAAAAATGGGTCTTAACACAAAAGAGGTTTTCCAAAAGGTCTCTTCAAGTTATGAGTTAGTTTTCACATGTAAACTTAAGCATAAGAAACACAACATCACATAAATCATACAGACGCTCATGAAGAGTAGAACAAAGGATTTGGTGATGGATTTCACCCCTCCTGGGAGCCTACATCTTTGGGCCTGCCAGCATAGCTAGACCACTCCATATATTCAGTGGAAAAGGAGTACATAAAATTTTTATGATAGAACATGTGGCTATTTCCCCTTCAAGGAAATATTTTCCTATAAAGAACTCTCACATAAACATCATGACAACCTATAGTCAGTCATGAAAACATCAGAAAGACAAAGTGTCTCCTACAAAGAACCTATACTCCATCTGAAAATGAGCATACATGAACATGTAAACACTTCAATTCCACATCGAAGGACAAATAGAAAACTTTCCTCAATAAGACAAAATGAGAAAAGTATAAATGAGTTGAACCTTGTAAGTAACAGTTGTTGCAGTAATGATTTGAATGGAAAATGGCATCAACCCATGGTATTCATCCACCCATGTTATTCATCCACCCATGGTATTGTAAGTGGCATCCACCAAGTATTTATCCACCCATGGTATTTTCCCATGGTATTGTGACATCCACCCATGGTATTCATTCACCCATGGAATTGACTTGTGGTATTGTGACATCCACCCATGGTATTCATTAACCCATGGAATTGACCTGCGGTATTGTGACATCCACCCATGGAATTGACCCATGGTATTGTAAATGAAAAATACTATAAGTAACAAGTCGCATTTTGTAAAAGGATAGATTGTCTGCCACAATGTAGCCTTTACAGTTATTCTCTGTTTTAATAAAAAATAAACTATTTAAAATCATTGATTTAAAATCAGATATCACTAATTTAAAATCAACTATTTTTTCAGAACTTTTGTGACGTCGGAAAAATTGCAGCACAAATCAGAGATTCTAGAGTGTCCAAATAAGGTTTTCCAACACATGGGAAGATGTAAAATGGTCCTTTTGCTTCCAAAAATAGGTTATAATAAATATTTTGATTTATATTGACCGAGTTATGTCCAGTTTAATTCTGGAGCAACATTCAAAGCGGGTTCCTCTTGGAGATGTGCTCTCCCACCCCACTTTAGTAGGCACTTGCTTCACGTTCATCAGTTTCAGCATAGCAGCATTCGGCTTGGGTTATTTGGAGACGTGCCCTCCCACCCCAGGCTATGTAGGCACCTGCTACTTTATCAACAACCAACATCATGGTTATAGGTCAACCGCACAAAATCCTTGTCATCAAAGTCCATTTGCTAGGTCGTACTCTGTTAGGATCACAGTTCGTCATAAGCATTATAGGGTTTCTCTATCCTCAGATCTTCGTTTGTCATGGTTATGGGCCATCCACAAACCCACACTTCATTAAAGTCCATTTTCTAGGCTGCACATTGTCAGTATCACAGTTGGTCACAATCATTACAAGGTATCTCTATCCTCGGATCTTTGTTCATCATGGTTATAGGTTAACCACATAAAACCATTCTCTTCAGTGGGTCTTCATATTCAACAAAGGCTTCACGAGAGGGAACTTCACACAATGGGGACCATTGCTTCTTAAGGAGGGAGGAATGATCCGAATGGAAAATGGCATCAACCCATGGTATTCATCCACCCATGGAATTTACCCATAGTATTGTAAGTGACATCCACCCAGTATTTATCCACCCATGGTGTTGTAAGTGATATCCACCCATGGTATTCATTCACCCAGGGAATTGACTTGTGGTATTGTGACATCCACACATGATATTCATTAACCCATGGAATTGACCCACGGTATTGTGACATCCACCCATGGTATTCATTCACCTATGGAATTGGCCCGTGGTACTATAACTGAAAAATACTATAAGTAACAAGTCGCATTTTGTAAAAGGATAGATTGTCCGCCACAATGTAGCTTTTGCAGTTATTCTTTGTTTTAATAAAAAAAAATCTTTGTGGTTGTCTATTGGGAATTCTCCTCTTTTTCTTTTGGCATTTCAATTTTTCAGATCTTTAGGGCCTCCCCCAAGATCCGGATCAAGTAAACTTATGAAGGTAAGAAAACCCCTATAAGGCCTTCTCCATGCTCAAACCCCTTCAAGAACTACTCCAAAAGACTGATTGATCCATATACCCATGGATTTGAACCTGCAAAAAATTCCTTTAGATGCACTCAAATCAGAAAATTGAGGTCACCATTAGATCCAGAATATGCAAAAACCCCTAGGTAGACTTTTCTTGAGCTCCAAATGGTGAGAAGCTCACAAAGATATGCCTCTACAAGCTCACCTTGTAGTTTTGTTGTTATTTGTTCTACAAATCAGACCAATAATCTAACTATTCTACAAATCCCCCATCTTTTCTGCTACGGAGGTAACAAATTCGCCCACTAAAGGTGCAATTTGTTGGATACTTAAATTTCCCAATAACCCTTAAAGGCAGAAATTTTGGCCACATGGGCCATGCGGTTGGGGGTCGAGGATAACCACTTGCCACCATTAGCCTTGGCCCCTTAAATCCTAGGTCATTGTCATATTAACCTCCACAGGGCCGACGGTCAAATCAGTGGCCCGCTCTTTCCACCATAGCCCCTCATGCTGATCCGTCAAGGTCATGTGAGCACCATATGCCCATAACCCAAGGCTTAACCTCACTCCACTCTACTTTGTTGTGTCGACAATCCCGTGAGCGCCCATACGCCCAAGTCTGGGGCTTCTCTCCATTCCCTTCTCAATTGTCACTATGTCGAGGTCATGTTAGGTTAACAAGACCAGGGTTTAGGCGCTAAAATTTTCCACCTTTGCGTTTATCCCTTCTGCCTTGTGCTGTGATCATGTGAGGGTCTTGTGACTAGGGGTCAGGGCTAGTCCCCTAGCCCCATACCCTTGCACCAAGGACGTATGGTAAGTAGATGACTAGGGGTTGGGGCTGACCGCCTGACCCCTCCTCTAAAAACATGCGCCATTTAAGCTTGAAATAGCATTGAAGATATATGGTGTCAAGAAACATTGTGAGGGCATAGTGGTAAGGTGATTATCTTGGTTGATGGAGGTCTTGTGTTCAAATCCTTCCCATCCTATCTAACCATTAACCAAATTTTGGCCAACTGTGTGGTGCCATGTGGCAGTGTCTGGTTGGGCCACGTGGCACATCCTAATTTGTCCATTGGTTAATATCTACACAGTCACTCTAGTTGATGTCAGCTGTACGGAAGCCTAGCCAGCTACCCAGTCAGTAGACCTGCTCATTTTTTAGTTGTTGGTCCAAATGATCATAACACAATAACTTGATCATTAATTGTAATGCAGGTACAAATGGATCCCATTCTCAGTGATTAATGTAGTTGCAGTGGCCTTGCACTCTGATGGAATAAGAGCATGGAGAGTCATGCATAAATATGCTTCTAGGCACTATATTGCAGATATAATATCATTCACAGCACAGGTGAGGAACAAAATAGTGGAGAGAAGTTATGTAAAGTGGGGGGGGAATGCAGTATTGTTGAGAGAGATATGTGGAGAGCTATGGGTGTGAGTCCACTACTGAGGAGATGCCAAGTGTGTCAGTGCTACAGAGAGAGGCTGAGAGTGTCGATGTAGAGTAAAGAGGCCCATAGTGTGCAAGGGTTGTTGTGAGAGGCTAAGAGAGCTTATGGAATATAAGGAGCCAAGATTTGAGTGTATGTTATTGAGATAAGATGGCTTAGTACAGTGTGTTGTTGTAGAGAGAGCAAAGGTTTGAGTATAGTGTGCTACTAGAAAGTGACCAAAGGAAATAATGTTTCATGGGTTGAGTAGAAGAAACATTGTTGAGGAGAAAAAAGATGAAAACAGGTTGAGAGGCTTCCAATCACATTGAGTAGTAGGTTTCCTTATTGAGTGTGGGTTGGATCCTGCATATAGAAAGTTGGTGCTTCCATCTTTAGTGGGTGTTTGAAGGAATCTTGGGGGTTGGTACCTCCTGCAAGTTGGTACTTGCATAAATCCAAGGAGCTATAAGTTGGTGTTTGCATTAAATCCATGAATTTGGTGCTTCACATGGTGCTTCTGGTAAGATGATTAGGTGTCTACAAAAGGAGGTAGTTGGTTCTTCCTGCTACTGTTTGCTAGAAAAAAATCAAAATGGAGTTGGTGCTTCCTGCTAATGGGTGTTAGAAAATAATCAAATGGACTTGGTGCTTCTTGTGAGTGGTGGCTCACAAATGAATTGCTATAATAGAGTATATACTCTTATTTTTACATCAATAACAAAAAAAAAAATTGGTGGTTTTTCTCCCTGAATGGTTTTCACGTTAAACCTTTGTATCATATATGTGTTGCTCATGATGTATGTGCTAGTGTTGATTCATATGGGTGTTGTTATGGTTTTTTTAATGGTATCTCAGATATAATGGATGCCAAGTTTGAATGAGTAAAGACAAATTCACATTAAATTTTAAATTAGATTTAATATTTATTCACCCCTCCTCTAAGTATTAACATTGTTTCCAACAATTGGTATCAAAGTCTGGTTTCTTCAAGAACATCTTAACCACTTGAAGACAAATCAAAGTGAAACAATGGCTAATCAAGGTTGGCTAATAGTAGAAGGAGTTCCATTTTTAAATGGATCATAGTATGTACTATGGAAGGTTAGAATGGAAGCATATTTAATGGCTTTAGATATTGATGTATGGTGCTCCTTATTGAATGGAGAAAAGAGTTAGTAGAATGAAGAAACCAAGGAAACCATCATGAAAGCATTGTCTAAGCCAGATGTCGAGGAAGTAAGGAACTGTGAGATAGAAAAGGAAATAATAGATAGATTTCAATGCTTATATGGAGAATATTTCAATTTGGATCAAGAGAAGGTTAAATAACCTTGCTTCTCAAGTAGTGAACTAGAACATGTAGTTTTTGGTGATAAGAAGAAAATGAAGAAAATGAAGAAGGCATCTGAAAGGAAGTATGCTCAAAATATTTCGGTATTTCTTCCTGTGATAAAACTCCTTATAGTCACTCAAGGGATGGTGAAGAAGAAGACCTAAATGAGAGGCCATGCTTCTCAGAAGGTAAGTTATTGCTTTGTGATAAATGTAAAGAAATAGGTCACTCATTATCTAGATGTTAATGTGAATCAATTAAAGATAGATATATACATGCATCTAGTAGTAGTAATGAAGATAGAACTACTTTAGTGGCAATATAAAAATAGGGATCCTCTGAAGAAGAAGAAGGGTCCAAAGTGTGCTCATCCATAGGAGAAAATAATAGTACACTTAGTAGTGATGAAGAAAGGATATCCCTCAAACCTGTAGAAGACTCCATGGACATAAAGAGGAATTTAGATATTTGTGGTAACTTAGAAAGCACCTTTAATAGTGAAGAGAAGGATCTGAATGAAAGGATCTACTTTAGAAATAAGTTGATATCTTCTCTAAAGGAGGTTAAGGACCTATCATAGGAAAATCTCAAGTAAGAGGAGGAACTGAAAAATTATGAACTTGAGAATGAAAAGTTGATAAAAAAAATATTTGATCTAAATTCTTAGTAAGAAGAGGGTAGAATATTGAATGGGAGGTTAACCATTCAGCTAGGTGAAAGAGAATCTCACTGTGAGAGACTACAAAATGAAGTAGTCTCGTTGAGACATGACCTAGAAAGGAAAAATAAAGAGTTGTCTCAATATCAAAAGCTTGAGGAGAGCATAAACACGTTGAATGATATTCTTATTAAGTAGAGATCCCCTCTCATCAAGGCTGGTTTGGGTTTCAAAGAAAACCAAGCTCCAAGAATGAAAAGGTTGAAGGGTCAACCACCCATGTCAAGGAAGTTAGAAGTTCCAACAATAACAAGGGAAAAGGAGATGTTGGAAAACAACTACGACGAAGAAAGCATCAACAACAAGATAAGGAAAGGCAATAGTATAAGAGAGATGAATAGCAACAAGAAAGAGTGCAAGGCAAAAATGCAAACATCTATGGAGGGCACATAAATAACCAAAAGAAGTCCTTCCCCCTGAAGGACAAATCCTTAAAAGAAAAGGTAACTTATGTCATCAAAAGCCTTTTCATGGTTATTGTTTTTCTTGCAATAATTTTAGACATAAAGCCATAGACTGTAGATGGCATGCAAGAAAACAAGATATGTTGGATAGCAGCAACCCAAGAATGCACAAAGTGGCCAGTAGTAAGCATGTTGGCAGTGATAGGGGTTTTGACAAATGCTATCGAGAATAGTAACTTATCTACCCTATTTCGGTGCTATGTAAAATTCTAGAATTGTGGCAATATTTGGAACAAGAGAGAAATCTACAGGTATAAGAAGAAAAATTGTTCTTCTCAGCATATGCATGAAAATATTGCAGCTTGGGATGTGAAGACAAAAGGGAAAAAAAGAGAAAAAGAATACGAGTTTGTCTTTAGTTCTCTGTGTCAAAAGAGCAAGTTGAAAATAGGAGGAAGAAATCAAAAGAAAATTAGGAAGAATGATCTTCTTACCCTTATGGTGGACCCCTACATAAGGCAAAAAGGTAACAAGAATATTTGGGTGAAGAAAGAGGAGGTGAAGGAGAAGTTTCCTCCAGCCATGCATAGTTGAGAGAAAGGTCAAACATGGGAAAAGAAGCAATTTGAGAGTAATTGTTTTGTTTCGACTTGGCCAAAGAAGGTTTGGAAGAAGAAAGAGGAATATCTTCTCAAAGGGAGTAGATCCTATATTTCTCTTCAGTGATAGAAGAGAGTGGCCTCAAGAGAGGTCAAATAAGTCAAATGTAGGCATTCAAAAAGAATAATCAAAGAGGTAGGTCTGAACTTTGAAGGTATGGTCGAGTCCCCTTGCTGATTACAGTAATGTATTTGTTTATTTAAAATGTATCAGCATTAAAAGAGAGAGGAGGAGTGTAAATAGCTAGGTTTCAGGGGGAGTACGCAACAACAACTTATGTTGTGGGAAGAATAAGATGAGTTGTAGTAGAAGTGTGGAATAACAAAAGGTCCACTGTCAAGTCAGGTCCACAAGATTTGTCCTCATGCAGATGCAAGGGAGCGGATGCAAGAGATCAAAAAGCATTAGCTCAAGGGGAGTTGCTTTGATAGCAGTAGTAGGAAACAATTTTTAGTCTCTGAAAGAAATATTGTTGAGTAAACAAAAGGTTTGCATCTTCGGTGAAATACCCTTATTTCATTTAAGTTGTGAATCTGATTTCTCTTAACAGTCCTATGTTCATAAAGCACAATGGGTATAATCTTTGAATGTCCCTTAGCCTTCAATTGGTACCGTTATTTCATTTTGTGTGTTGGGTTAATATGGGTTAGCCTTTTTGTGTAAGTGGACATGTCCTTTTGAGAAAGAGCTATAAGAGGTTGTGTGGTATAACATCCAATTTGTATCAATTTCTTGGTGTAATTGGTATTATTTTAAGTAGCAGTCCCTATTGTAGAAGTATGATCTCAAGGTGAGAAGTGTTTAAGATGCTCAACAAAAGTGAGTGTAGTCTCAGCAGCAATATCAGATGTGAAGAGCAAGCTTAATGGATCACTAATGGGTGGTATTTGCATTCAACAGTAATACCATGAGCAATTTTAATTGGTATCAATTTATTTTTAATTGGTACAAAAGATACATTGGCAAAGAGAGTATTCAATCAGCAGCCATAAGGTGTCCAAAATTAGAGGCATTCAAACTAGAGGAAGTATATGCTCAGGGGGAGCATATCACATATGCCCAATTTATAGAGTAGTAGCAACTATCAATCCTTGAAGAGAACTCTGCAGAGCAGAATGCAAATCAATAACCAGACCCTCGGTAATTGATAGTTGGTGATTTCATGGGGGAGAGAAGTAGCTTGTAGTCCTTTTCCATTCATGTCAAGGGGGGAGAGAAGCTTATTGGAGAAGTTGTGATGGCCCATGCATAAAAGAGAAATCCATTGGTGGCCCATGCTAGGAGAAGTGTGGAAGCAGCAGAAGGATTGGCCATCAAAGTGGAGATGTGATGAGGTATTGCCATAAATGATAAAGGGGGATATTTTTTGATAGTTGGAATTGTTTGGATGGCTAGTGGAAGCAATTGTGTTGGAATTGATGTCAATAATTATGCAAGAATATGTGTTAAGTAGTTGGCATTGTCTGATAGTTGGCATTGATGTCAACCAAACTAGCATGGATGATTGTGGTAGTAAATGTTGGCTTTGATGTCCACTAGCATAGTTGTGATGATAATTAGGCTAGAATTGATGTGCTTGATGTGTCAATATCAGGGGGAGTCCCATGGTTGTTGTAGTGTCTTGTAGAGAATCATTATAGTAGCAAGCTTATTTGAGAAGCCATAAAATGATGGCTATGATGGTTGGGAGTCTTAGACTTTGGAGGAGATTCTTCCTCAAGAGATTAGCTCAAACGCTCTTGGTTATGGCATAGTCATATATTGCTTTGGAAGAGATTTCCAATGGTATATTGGACTCTAGAAAATGCCTTATGGATCAGAATTTATAGTTAGTTGAAGTTTTAAGGCAGGAAAACTCATTTTCTTAGGACTTAGGTAGGTTTTGAACTAAGGTCAGGCTTATTCGGAGGTCGGTCATAGGTGAAGGCCAGTCCATGTAGCAGAGTTGGCAAGAGAAGAAAGCCCTGACCCCTGACCTGTGTGGGACCACCTCCAAGTCAGGAGATGGGTCTAGTTGGGCTAGTCAAAGGTCCTGCCATGCAACAAGGTTTAGCAAGAAGAAAAAAGTCCCAACCCTCGACCCCTAACGTATGTGGGACCTGATACAAGAAAACAAGTGGTAGAATTTGATTAGCTCACGGTGATGTGTTGGCAGCAATGTGGCAGATAACATCTGCATGATGTAGTAGTACAAAGGACACGTGGCAAGAAAATTAAGAATTTTTGGGTAGCCTAATGGGCCAAATCTAACTGACATATGTCACCATACAGAAGGTGCCATGTGGCATAGATGATGTTAGCATGACATAAGTTGATGATGTGGCAGAACCTCGAAGTTTACGCCAAGGGGATTGTTTTGGAAGTTTTCCCGTGTATTTGTTTTTATGCATTGAATGAATATAATAGGCCAGAACAATGAAAAGGACCCTATCAAGGCCTATGGACAAGTTGGGGGTCAAGGCAAAGGTAGGTGCATAAGCAGGTAGAGTGGGCCGACCCACGACCTCCCGACCAACATTGAATTATGTGCCCAAGATTCAGTTTTGTGGTGTTTTACAATTTTAAAGAGTTTTAGGGCCTCCAGGTCTAGTCGTGAAGTCAGAGGAAGACATGTGTGGATAATAGGTGAAGCGAGTCGACCCACAACCTTCCAACCTCCTGACCAACAGTGGAAGGTATACGCAAGAATTAGTTTCGCATGGCCTTCATATGTTATTGGTGACTTCATTAACTGTGGTAGAGGATCAAAGTTGGTGTTGGAATTAATGTTGACTACAAAGAACAGAGACAAGGTAGCAAGGACCTCGTCTTGCAAAGAAAATTTAATGGGCTTGGTTCAAGTGAAAACTAGTTTTCTATAATCTTTCTTGCACGCCATGAAAAATTAAATGAAAAAAAGGACGGTTGGGAGCAAAATATCTTGACTTGAAGCAAGAAAGCCATGCCTGAGGTATGGGCTGCTCACTAAGATCAATTTTGAAGCATTAGAGTGCATAATTTAACTTTTATGCATAGGAAATCACTCAAATTTACATCCTCTGTATTAAATCAGTTGTCATGACGAAGAACACAAGTTACAGCAACATGAAAGAGCCTTATTGTTTGGGTTCAATTTGATTGAGAATTTATTCTCAGTATGGGAGACACTCAAGTGGACATTATTTGCATTAATTTTAATACATATACAATTAGATCCCATTCTCATTGATTAATGCAGTTGCAGTGACCTTTCACTCTGATGGAACAGTAGCATGGAGAGCCATGCAGAAGTATGCTTCCAAGCACTATGTTTCAGAGACAATAGAGACAACATTGACTACAACGCATGAGAGGAACAAAATAGTGGATAGAATTTATGAAAATTGGGGATGGAATGCAATATTGTTGAGAGAGATGTGTGGAGAGCTCTGGGTGTGAATGCGATGCTGAGGAGAGGCCAAGTGTGCCTTTTCTACAGCAAGAGGCTGAGAGTGCCTATGAAGAGGAAAGAGGCCTAGAGTGTGCAAGGGCTACTGTGAGAGGTTGAGAGAGCCTGTGGAATAGAAGGGCTTGAGAGATGAGTGTATGTTGTTGAGAGCAGAGGGCTTAGTATAGTGTGTTTTTGTAGAGAGAGTAGAGGTTTGAGCATAGTGTGTTGCTGCAAGTGAGCATAGGACATATTGTTGCATGGGATGAGTAGAAGAAAGGTTGTTGAGGAGAATAGAGGTGAAAACAGGCAGAGATGTTGTCAATTACAGTGAGTAGTAAGCTTCCTTATTGAGTGTGGGTTGGAGCTTGCATATAGGAAGTTGATGCTTCCATCTTTAGTGGGTGTCTGAAGAAATCTTGGGGATTAGTGCCTCTTGCAAGTTAATGCTTGCATAAATCCAAGGAGTTGTAAGTTTGAGCTTGCATTAAATCCATGAAGTTGGTACTTCACATGGTTCTTTTGGTAAGTTGATCAAGCATCTATTAAAGGAGGGATTTGGTCTTCCTACTAGTGGGTGCTAGAAAACAATCAAATGGATTTGGTGCTTCCTGTGAGTGATGGCTCAAAAAGAAATTGATGTAATAGAGCAGGTGCTCTTATTTTTACACCAATAACGAAAACAAGTTTTGGTGGTTTTTTTCCCAGAAAGGCTTCCACGTTAAACCTCTGTTTCATATGTGTGATTCTCATGATGTGTGTGCATGTGTTGATAAATATGGTTGTTGTTATGGTTTTTTAATGGTTTCTCTCATATAATGGATCCCAAATTTGAATGAGTAAAGATAAATTGGCATAAAAGTTTAAATTAGCCTTAATACTGATTCACCCCCTAGTGAGGAAAAGCAATCAGTGATTGATGATATGGAGTTCATTACCTTAGGAAACATGCAAGGGGGTTATTCTTCAAATATCATTTGGTACAAGACTTTGAAGAGATGACCAACTAGCTTCTCAATGACTCCCTTGTAACTGCACTCTGAAATTAGTTTGAAATGAATGTGAACAGGAGGTTCCTTTGGTGTCCATTTCCAATCCATCCTAGGAAAGTAATTATGATCACAAATACCATCCAAGAGGTATCCATACATATAGAATTTAGCTTGCTTGCCCTTAGGTGGATTTTTCACCTTGTTTACATTAATCTTAAGTTATTTTTCCAAAATATCAAACTAGTTAAATACCTTCCCCTCCATGACAATCTAATGAATCATGTAAACCCATCCTTCAGGAAAGGATTCAGTATTCTTATGTCCATATATTTGGAAGGATAACACTATCAGGTACTGAAAGACCTTTTTGAGATATCTAGTCTTGTAAGTATTACTAGGTGTCTAGCGAAACTTAGCTAGATCTTTTACCCATGTATTGATAATGTCCTTAATGTTGAAATAACCAGTGACTATTGTTGGGTGTATTAAATGGTGGATTAAAGAACAAACATTTAATTTCAATCTAGGGTCTGTGGATTCCCCCTTTGACATCAATGGTAAAGGTATAAGCTAATCCAAGTAACCATTTTTTAATAGACAATACTCCCCCTAGACACTAGCTGGGTCAAATCATAATGCATCAAAAGAAAATAAAACTACTAATGGAAGCATGAAGACAAACAAGAACAAAAATCACTCTCACTCTCCTAAAGCAGCAACCACAAACTCTCCATGGACACCACTCTCAACTAGCACTAATAGCATAATGTGAACAACAATAATCTCTCCAAAGCCAATGAGAAGCAGCAAAAACATCCTCTGATACAATAGCAGTAGATACATGATGAAAAATCAACAACAAGATCATCCATCCTCTCTCAAGCAATAACACAATATCCATAACTAAACAACATCCATACTTTAGACATGCTCCCTCTAAGAATCATCATCAATAACCTGCAACCAATACCTTCTAGCTAAAGGCTACACCTTGTGGACCAAGGAACTAATCTAACACAATATGACTAATATGAAATAAATTACTAAAGAAACACCCTTCATCTCACATGAATGGTTGGTTCATCCCTCATCAATGGATACTAGACACCAATACTCTCTCTCCAACATGACCATGACCAATTATATCCAATATAATGTAAGTACATGGTTGTTTAGTGAGATAAAATGTTGTAAAATGGCTATAACATGATATAAAATAGCCCAAAAATGGTTGTAACAACTCAAAATAACACAAACTTGACCTGACTCATAACTCTTCCTATCACCAACTCATGAATCCAATGACTTGAACACTTGATTACAAGACTTCATAAGCATGATACATGACTACAAGTAATGAAGTATAGTATGAAACATGTGGTTGTTACACGATTCTCAAAAATTTCAATACATGACCAAGGCTCATGTTCAAGGATATTGCCCGGTCAAGATTCGTAACTTATATCTATATACGTTGAAATGGTGGTTTTGATTGGTATTATGGGACCCTTTTCCCTTTCACACATAACGTGTATAAAGTGGAAATGAATGGATGATTATATTAACTCTAAGATTAGCTATTCTACTATAGCCTAAGATATGAGCTAATCTACTATGTAAAACTATCTCGATTGAATGAAAGATTAGTCCCTCATAAAACCAAGAGCAATATCAATATGTAATTGGGATTTTAAATATATATGGCTTAAGGTGAATTTCTAGCTAAGGAAATAGTTTAGTTAATTGTTATTATTAATCCCAAAACATATCATGTTTAGAGATTTATTAATGGTGAATATTTAATCAACAACATTTAGGAAGTACTTCACAAAATGATGATGATTATTAAATTAGTAACTCGAATGATTAAACAATAATATAAGGAAATAGTTCACAAAATATTATTGTTTGTTAAATAAGAATTAAAAGGCTGATTTCTGAGTAAATACTTACTTAGAAATCAGACTTCAACACATAAGAGCAATATATATAACAACATATTATTATGGAAAATTACTCATATAAACAATAATGCATAAATATGAATGAAAATGACACGTTTCTGCCATTATAAAATGAAACAAGTATAAAAACAACAATATTTTAAATACAAATTTATTGAACCTATTTCTCTGGCTCTGATCTCCAACATTCCTTTACAATGCTTGAACTCTATTGTAAAAATTGAGTTGCAATAGTGCAAACTCGACTCCCCGAACACAGTCTAGAATGCAAAATAAAATCCCAAAATTATCCCCTAGATTTGAGATTAAATCCTCGCCCCTACATCTCTAAATCCCCATTACAATAGTGCATTATGAATTTAGATATGTGAAAGAGAGGTGCTTCCTCCTATGCCTATCAATGCCTATTATTTCTATCATGAAATTCTAATCATGTCATTCCCCCCAGACTTTTTCGAGGATATTGTATTTATACAGAGCTTAAGGTGAAATCATGAAAATAACAACGTCTCCCATGTATCTCTCAACAGTCGAGATAATAAAAGAAATTAAATCAGGTGGTTTTGGATTCTATTGAATCGTAGGCCAAATGTAGATCACCTATGTTTGATAAAGTGCCCAGTTTAGCTTGCTGTTGAGTTTGATTTGTTTTCCATTGATAACCACTGAGAAGATTGTCTGATAGGATCATGCTCTTCATGGTATGAGTCCTCGTTTAATCTTTTGTTTTAACATCCTCTGTCTATTTTGGTTTGGATCTCGACATGTGGCTAACTGGTTATTTATCGAATGATCTATTCGAATTGGCCCAATTGTTTCCGTGTAACAAAGAAATTAGAATTAGCCATTTAAAATGAATGAAAACTCAATACACATATGACTTTTAATAATTCCCTGAGACCTTTTAATTTTAATTCAGTGGCTTTTCTCTTAAATGGAAGATTTTAACCATGGAATTTCAAAAAATATGCATTATGCCTGTATACCATTGGAATGGGTGGATTTTGAATTATAGTTGTAATAATAGTGCCTTTTATTAATATGGTGAAAAAAAAACTAAATTTGTGCCTTGAACGTTAATAATCAAATGGCTTTTAATTAGCAACAACAGCCATAGAAAAGGTGACACGTGGCAGCGCCCTGGAATATCGAAGGTTTAGCCCATTGGAGTTTTTTTCAGAAGTGGTAATACAATTACGAGGTTGGGAGGCTCTGATATGGAGCAGACCCAAAATCCCATTTAATTTTGTTTTTTTTTAAATTGTTTCAGGTCCAAATATCAGTGGGTGAGAAAATATCGAAGATTGGAGAGGAGTCATTATCGGAATATTGGAAAGAAGAGACTATCGAAGTATCAGAGAGAAAGGGATACATCTCATAAAAAAAAATTGAAATTCAACATTTTAAAATGTTATAGGATTCATGGGAGCCGAGGAGGGAGGATGTGAGGGAGGTGAGACCCATGTGGAGGTTGGCTCTCCCTCTGATAACAATAAATTATAGCCACTTTTGAATGGGCTCGAGACCTTTGATTAGCCCGATGTCCCAATAGCCACGTAGTTAAAATATTAACGTATAGCCACTTGAAAGGTAAAAAGCCACTTTATAATATAAAAGGATTCGTCCACTATTCAACCACTTGTTAAAGTATTACATCTGCTTTTAATTGATAAAAGCCAAAGCCACTTAATGAAAAGCTTGGTCTCGGGGCTATTAATTATTTAATATTCACAAAATAAAAGTAAATATATTTTAACATTTACAAATTAAAAATATAAAATTAATGTACATTTTGTAACTTATGTAAGACCAAGGTAGTAAAAATGTTTGATCTTCAAATAGGATCCATTTTCAAACCATATATCCATATGAGGTAGAACAAGCATTAAATATGACACAATTGAAAAATCAAACTCAAGCAAATCAAAATCTAAATTGAAGAAAGTGATATAACCAACATTTAATCAAAGGGTCCCCATTATAGATATAAATAGTAAAATGGGGGAGTTGTGCCTTCACCACAACAATGGTGACACACTGGGAAGAACCAGTTATCTATGGGATAATATTAGTGAAATTCTCAAAGGAAAAGTAACAACATTGAATAAAATCAAGTGGTAAAATTCATACTAAATGAAATCTCTAAAAAAGTCAAAACAAAGTTTAATCATTTTGAACATCTCTTGTAATGATCATAAGATCAAGACCATGTTTACAAAAACCATTAATTAATCACAACTTTAACTAAATAACACATGCTTATGATTAAGTTTAGCGAATGGATAAACTCTCATTGCCATAGGTAGAGCCATTGTTGCCAGCAAGCATCCATAACCTCGACAGGGTTACCTTTTAACCCATGGAAAATATGGTATCTCATCTATTGTTTGGCATCATATTTCATTTAGTTACTCAAAAAGCCATTGCCTTGGCTTGGTGACCATATATTGACAATACCATTCACAAGAATTGATAGTGATGAAAAATATCGGTTGTGATGAGGCCTCTTGTCTTACAGTGAATTTTTGTAAGCCATTATCCTGCCTTGGTGACCAGATGTGATAATGTCATAACAATCAAAGCCCATGATCATGGTAAGCTGGTTCTTTTAGGAGACCCCCTATCTTTCAGGCGTTTTTATAATTTTAAATTACACTCTGATGATTTTTGTTAATATATGGGAAACAATTCCTCTCAAGAGATAGGATGACATGGAGGAGTTATAGAATACTAAACTTATCTGTTGTTTTTTGTCACTTTAGTAATTGTTTTAGGATGCTGCATGTTGTAAAGGATATTTCTCTTATGTATATTAAGGTAAGTGTTGTAGCGGCTACAATCACCCTCCAAAATTTTTCCTTAGCTTCATTTTGGAGCCTCCCTACCAACCATCCTTAGCAACATGTTTTGCATTGTCAAGCACATCAGCTTCAATAGTTTCATAGAGTCTTGTCATCCTGTGCATGCAAGTTTGTTTCACCCCCTTCACAAGCTACTTTTCAAACTTAGTGTCAGTTGTTGGTTGAGCAACTCCCTCTGGAAATTGCACAATTCTTGAGGGGAACTAGCCTTCCCTCCAGAAATTGCGCAAACCCAGTTGGGCTCCAGAATTGAGCAATTCTTCCTAACATTCTTCCTCTCAAAAATTGCGAGATTCACCCCAGGACAGCTGCTTACCCCAAAAATTGCGCAATCCCTCTGGAACATCCACCCAGTAGCTAGCAAAACTGTGCAAATCCAGCCAGGCAGCCTGTTGGGCTCATAGATTGCGCAATACAGTTAAATAGGCTTCCTTGAGAAAATTGCAAGGTCTGACCCAGGAAAACTCCTCAGCTCAGAAATTGCACAATATAGTCGGAGAGGCTTCCTTGAGAAAATTGCGAGGTCTGACCCTAGGCAGCCCGTTGGGCTCAGAAATTTCACAATCTAGTCAGACAGGCTTCCTTGATTAGATTTCAAGGTCTGACCCAAAACAACTGCTCAACACAGAAATTGCGCAATCCTAGGAGATAGTCACTTGTTCCTGCCAGAAATTGTGCAATCCCTCTGGAATTTCCATCTCTGCTCAACCTAGAAACTACGTAGAGTTTCATCCCAGGCTCGTAGACCAATGAATGTGCCTTCAGGTTAACCGGTTCCCTCCGGGACTGAGAAAAATCGATTTGCATGCATGGACTATTTTTCCGAAGGCAGCATGCAAAGGCATCCCTTGATTTAGGGATCTATGTTTGGCAGTTGGAGGTTACATGCAATGCTCATTTTAGAAACCTCTCAGCAAGTGTCAATTTTCCTAGATTTGTGGCATGCATGTCATAACCTTGATTTTATTAGAACTTATGAGCTAGACACTATAGAGCTCTTTCCTCACATCGATCTTGCAGCTCTGACATCTCACATTGCATCTAGGAGTCATCGACACATTCAACTTATTTTTTTCGGGGTAAGAACACTTTTCATGTCTTGCACAGCGTTTCTCTCACTTTTTGTGTTTCACCTTATGTGAGTGATGTCTTCTTGATTTTAGTGAGCACTTGCTATTGCTTTGATGTATGTTAGCTTGCAGAAGCACTATTTCAGTTTTTGTTCGCATCTCATTGCTATAGCATGCATGACGCTACTTTTGCACAGATGGTCGTCATTGTGGCAACTCACTTCACACACATGCATGTTTTCTCGTTTTCTAAATCCTGAACTTGTTGTTTGCATGTATGATTATTCACTCTTGTTTGCACTCATCTCATCATGCATTCAGACATCTCATTTTTTCATTCACCCGTCGACTGGTCTGGACTGCCTTGGCCCAGACCATGCCTTGCCTGACTAGCACTACACATTTTTGGAAACGAAGGCTTTTCCTTCCCTCTAGAAATTGCAGAATTGTGGCCCAACACTGACCTCCAAGATTTTATTGTGCAATTCTTGGAGGCAGTGTCCTGCTGGCTCAAGAAACTGCACAATGCAGTTTGCTAGTTACATGTCACTATTGACTGAAATTGCACATTGCATAGTTTTAGTCCTTAGCAAGCTAGGCTGGACTATGAATTGTGCAGTTCCAGCAGTCAATTAGCCTCCTGACAGCCCGGACTGTTCCTTGCACAGATTTGGCAGTCAGTCTCTCAACCTCCCTGCGGAAATTGCACAACCTTCATGATCAATCACAAAGGTATGTTGCAAGTCAGTCCTCAAGTTTGTTTTGGTTTTTGACTAACATATTTCTTTCCATGAGTGTTGCTATGTTTCCATGCATCACAGGTGTTCGTCTGTCTCTGAGCAGCATAAGTACAATGGCCTTCAGGAGAGAAAATTCAAAGGACACCGTTGAGAGCACAATGGGGGTTGTAGCCAAGCAAGTGTCTATGAGCTTGCCTACCTATGAAGACATTAAGTTTTCCATAGACAAAGATATCAAGATAAGATGGCAGTAGTATCATAGCGAGAAACACCATCAGCAGTAGCAGAAGGAAGCACACCCGCATGTAGTGAGGGCAAGAGGAAGGTTGTTGACGGCATAGAGGTGAAGAAAAGCTACAAGTTCAAAGTAGATCCACCATGACGAAAACAACTTTGGAGATTGAGGCTGTGAGGTGACAGCATGACACAAATATCCTACAAAGGCAGAGAGAGAAATAGAGAAGGAGTGCCTGTGTCGAAACATCAACTTAAGGAAGAATAGGAACTGCACAGACGAGAGAATGATTTGTAGCAGGAATAGGTACAACAGGGGGTGCAACATGCACAAACAGATGAAACTGCACCCGTACAAGTTATAGAACCATCCCAGCAACTAGCATGGAGCAGACAAGGTGAGCAGTGTTGTTGATCACATGCAAGGGAATTCATCAACATGCATGTCATTGTGCACATGCATGTGATCCCACCCATTTGATACACTCACCAAGGCGAAGACAAGAAGCAATTCTGACTAGAGCTGAACATGTACCTTGACAAGTTGATGTGCATGGTCACCAACATACACTTGGAGATCAACATAGACATTATGCGTCAGTATGTTGTTGGTTTAGCCACATTCAAGATGATGATGCACATGCTATCAAATGAGTTGGATAGAGGGGTCATATCAGTGTACCCAGATGCAATGGAGGCAAGAGTTTGCTTTCAGTAGGAAGTCACCATTGAGCGCACGGACACCATCACGCACAACCAAGCTTGGCATCAGTTCGCCACCATTGACCATCATGAGGATTTCGAAGAGTTGGTCCCACCACAACGGTCCAAGTGTTAGTGATGTCTTGCATGGCTTACTCGAGCCATTTTGTCTCACATGGGTACATGTGCAGATTGTATGTAATGTCTTGTCAAGTGGAAGTTCAAGTGTCGATAGTTGAATGTAACAGTCATGTAGTAGGTGAAGGGTCATGAAGGTAGATGAAGAGTCACAAAGGGGAATGTCAAAGGTCACCCCGCCCTTTGCTATAAATATAACCTCACAACTCATTGTAAAGGCTTTTGGTCATCCAAGCTTCCAATTGGAGTATCTTACAGAAAGCTTAGATAGTATTGTAACGAGCCTTGGCTTCTCCATTGTGCAGAGCTAGTATATCTCTTTGGAGGAGCAGGCGACAGTGACTGTAACCTTCTGCTGTCAGAACTAGTGGTTGGTCATGGATGTATTGTATGATTGGAACTTACACTTCTTAATATAACAAAGCTAGCATGTTTCATGCATATGTCATATTGTATTTCAGCTATCCCTTTCCTCTAAATGATATATGTATTTGTTTTCTTACACATGCATGTGTAGTTATTTTCTGTATATGTATATATGAATATTACTTAAATGTGTTGGTGGTTTAACCATCACTTTGCATTGCTAGCTAACTCGCCTTGCATGTTGTGGTGCATCTTTGCTCTTGTATTCCTTTCTTAACTCCGTGCTATCACAGGTTTCCAAGGGGTGCACTCACCTCACCCTCTGTGTGTTAGAACTGCTCATGCACCTTCCTTGACTTGCTGCATATGTCACACCCTTGCTACCAATAAGGACATATTACTTGCCTCTGTGCAAAACTACGGTCAAGGCGATACCATACGACCCACTGCTGGGACTCCTACACCAAACGGTCTGAGGTCTAATTGGGATTTCTTACCAGGGAGATCCCCTGACATGTTGGCAGGTCCAGCATCGTCAACAGTAAGATAACATCTAGATGATAATAAAAAATAAACGAGGTAAAAGTTTTAATGTGAGCTTGAAAGATATTAGTTTAATGATCTTCCTATTATTCTTCCTTTTACTAATGAATTTCATTAGATGAGAGTAAGAATTTCCCAAGTATTAAACCAAATTTGGGTCAAAAATATCTCTCCAAAAGGATTGGTAATATCACTAAAATAAATCCTAGGCAAAGGTAAAATTGGCACACAAGGGGATTGCAAAAGGAAGAGGAGATATATTGTTGACTCAAACCCAAAATCGAGAGCCAAGAGAAACTAGCAAAAAACCAAAAGCGAACAATCACAAAAAGAAAATCATGAGATAAACAATACTCAACTTAAATAATTAAAAAGAATGATGTTGACATTAGAAATTATGTTTCTTGTTAAGAATAATTCCTAACATGTTAATATTGTCTTGCTTAGTGAGTATGTTATTCATTGAAATGAGTTTTCTAATCTAATGGGAGTTGTGATAAAAATTTACTTAATTTAAACAGGGTTTATTTCCTTTTATAAGTTCAGCGTCCAAATAAAACATATAAGTTTTCATAATCATTTTTCCATGATAAATTAAAGCTTTGGAAATGAGAAATAAAATCGCTTGAATGCATTTTGACAATTTTCCACATTAAAATTTTCACAACTGCTTTATTAGTAGAGCTTGGTCTTTCAAAGTATTCCAAATAAAACCTGCAAGAAGACAAACAAACATAAGAAATAAAAACTAAAGAAGATAAGAACAAACTGAAATAAAACACACAAACAGGTGATAATAAAGATATAAATTCATACCTAGAAGAATTTGATAATAAGTTTACCTCATGAATCTTCATCTTCTCCCATGTTTTAATACAAAATATTCAAAAACATATTCTTATTTAATCTACAAAACATGAACAAAAAGAAATCTAACCTATTCCTAATCCTAATCTAAAAATTAGATTAAGACTAGGTGAAATCAAACTTCCATTGTAGCCATTCAAGTACATTATTTGTTGCATGTATATACAAGCCAAACATCAGTAACCAAAGTATAAGTAAAAAAAACAACAAAAACAAACTTGGAAGTAATATGCACATCTATTGTTAAAGTATGTACAAAAATCAACTTATTTACAAGTAACTTATTTATAAACCATATCTTTAGGAAAGTTCTCTCCAAGCAAATATCTATGGGATCATAAAAGTAAGGGTGGATATTTGTTAGATATTGAAATTGATCTAAAGGATAAGGTAGTAGGTCAGATTGTGAAGGAACACTCTCAAGAGCTATTTTTTGTCAGCAATTCATTAAAGAATGAAGAGATAGTTGAAATGGGATGAACATTAAGTGAAATTATAGAAAAAATGTTTATTGATATTCAATATTAAGGTTTTGAATTACATAGTCATTCTCTTTTGTTAATGAATCTCGAGAGTATTCAATGTTGAGTTGTTGAACATGCCAACATAAAATATCCAAGGGTTGAAATATAAAATATGAAAATGAATTAAAATCAAGCCAAAATGATTAAAATAGAATCAAATCACTATTTATAGAAATATTACAAGTACTTTTACACCACAACTGGGACAAGTTTGAAAATATTTCTTTCTTACGAGAATTATCCAAAATAATGCAATTGGAATGGTTATCAGCATCATCTTGTGCATGAGATAATTGATCAGGAAGAGAAAAGGTAATGTGATCATCAGCATAATCATAGATCTGGATGGGTTCTTAATTAGTGAAATAATTACAATGACTAAAAGTTTGAAAACGAGAAATGATTGGAACAATTTTTAAATTAAATATTTCTTCATTTTCAAATATAATTTTACTTGGACCATGAGGAATAATGAGATGAATCAAGAGCCTCATTTTCAATGTATTCATCATAAATGACTTCACAACTTTCCTTAAAAAATTTAGCATTCCCATGAGACACATCAAAATAAGAAGAAGAATTGGACACATTTTTTCCAAAATTGAAAGAATGATCATTGAATATTTCTTTATCCTCACGAAAATTGAATGGAAATTCATTTGTATCAACTTCTTTGATTTCTGAAATAATATTAATATAATTAGGAAATGAATTTCTATCAACAAAAATATCAGGATAAAGATAGAAATGAGAACTAAAAACAATAAACCTGAATATTTCTCTATTTGTAGAATCTTCTGCATTCTCTCTATTACAGATTTCAGATTTATTATTTGTTTGTTTGATCATGCTTACCTAAAGATTATCGTTGGGATGCCTTGAATTTTGCAGTTGATCAGTGTGACAGAAATAAAAAGTTT
Source organism: Pinus taeda (assembly GCA_000404065.3). Classification (NCBI taxonomy): domain Eukaryota; kingdom Viridiplantae; phylum Streptophyta; class Pinopsida; order Pinales; family Pinaceae; genus Pinus; species Pinus taeda. The sequence continues at coordinate 64,978 of APFE030805057.1, forward strand.
CAGTAGCAAGGTACGCTTTATCTAATTCCTCAATCGGTACTTGTGCTTGTTGATTTATCTGTTGACTTTCTGATTTCAAGACAATTGATTCTCATTGCAATCGATTGTCAAATTGTTCCAAGTTAGGTGATTGTGTTTCATGAACATGTGAAAGTGAATCTGAATTATCATCAACACTATAAGAAGTATGAATTAAATGGATAAATCTATCATATATGGTTGCAGCAGCTTCATCGTGATTAGCATGTTCCTCCATATCATATTTTTTAGTCATGTTAATGGAACTTGAAGACAATTCACTAAATATTGGAATTGTCTCATATGGGTTAGGAATGTAAGGGAAAGAAAGTAGTTTATCAATCCATCCTGTTAATTGAAATTATGGAGGTAGATCGCCAGGTTGAAATTGAGAACAAATTAATTTGAAGCTAATATGAAAGTTATCTAATCATTCACATTCAAAATGATGAAGATTCTCCAATTGATCACATACCTTTTCGAAGTCGTAATCCTGAAAAGTGTGCAAGAAAAGTATTACAAATGCCTCCCAAGTGCATATGGAAGCAAATGGTAGGGCTTTGCTCCAGTCTTTCGCTATTCCTTCCAAAGTAAAGGTAAACAACCTACACATGAGACAATCATTAAGATCATAATGATTATAATTTAAAATAAATTGATAAACATGTTCATAAGCAGAGGCATTGTTCTCACCATTAAACTTCTTATTTGACAAGAATGTGGCTACCTGAATTGGATTTGAAGTAGGTGGGAGTCGAGTAAAGAAACTCCAAAGAAGTATCTTAAGAGGAACCATTGAAATCAAATAAAACTTTTAAAACAGAACATCTCTAAAGGATACCACCCGGTCAAGATCCGTAACTTAGATCTATATCGGTTGAAATGGTGATTCCAACCGATATTATGGAACCAGTTTCCCTTTCACACATAAAGTATATAAAGTGGAAATGAATGGATGATTATATTAACTCTAAGATTAACTATTCTAATATAGCCTAAGATATGAGATAATCTATTATGCAAAACTATCTCGATTGAATGAAGGATTAGTCCCTTATACAACCAAGAACAAGACTAAATATGTAATTGGGATTTTAAATATGTATGGCTTAAGGTGAATTTCTAGCTAATGAAATAGTTCAGTTAACTATTATTATTAATACCAAAACATATCATGTTTAGAGATTTATTAATGGTGAATAATTAATCAACAACATTTAGGAAGTAGTTCACAAAATGATGATGATGATTATTAAATCAGTAACTCGAATGATTAAATAATAATATAAGGAAATAGTTCACAAAATATTATTATTTGTTAAATCAGAATTAAAAGGCTGACTTCTGAGTAAATAGTTACTCATAAATTAGATTTCAGCACACAAGAGTAGAGATAAATAATAGCAAATTATTGAGGCAAATTATTCATATCGACAATAGTGCATAAATATGAATGAAAATGATACATTTATGCCATTATAAAATTAAATCAGTATAAAAAGAGAAGTATTTTAAATAACAATTTATGGAACCTATTTTTGTGGCTCTAATCTACAACGGTCCTTTACAATGCTTGAACATTGTTGCAAAAATCGAGCTGCATTAGTGCAGACTCAACTCCCTGAACACAATCTAGTATGCAAAAGAAAAATCCTAAAATTATCCCCTAGATATGAGATTGACTCCTCACCCCTATAGCTCTAAATCCCCATTACAATAGTGCATTACAAATTCATAGATGTGGAAGAGAGGCGCTTCCTCCTATGCCTATTCTAATTGTTCCTATCAATTCCTATTATTCCTATCATGCAACTCAAATCATGTCTTTCCCCCCAATATATGTCAAGGAGATTGTATTTATATAGAGATTAAGGTGAAATCATGAAAATAACAACAACTCCATGTATCTATAACAACCCTAATGAAAATTCCATGTAATAAAAGTTAAAAACAATAACCACAGTTGATGGGACACTTATTCCAAGATGAATGTTGGGCAAGACGTCCTAGGGGTTGTTCATTTGGTTGTTTATGGCTAAGGAAATTGGTAAGGGCAATGGCTAAGGCTTTGGAAAGGAAAAATGGCATTTTCAACACAATTATTTATGGAAATAATGGAAATTAAGAGAAAAATGAGGTGAAAGGTCATAGGTTGCATGTGAGGAGGAAAATGAAGGAAAATAATGGAAAATGAAGAAAATAGAGGCCTTATTCATAAAAAGTCTTATGAGGATCAGTTGGTAACATTTTGTCAATTTATCTTTAAATCTTTCTCGTTATTCTCTCTCTCACACTCTTGGACACTTAGAGTTTCTTGCAACAATTTGGCACTGGAGAAAGAAAGGAAAAGAAGGCAGGAGGAAGAAAAGATCAAGTAGGGAAAGGCAGGATCAAGCGGCTACAACTGAATTCATTTCAAGTATCAACTTGAATGTGTATTTTCCTTGCTATATTTTGCACGCATGGTATTGCATGTGGTTATTTTCTATCATGGCATGGGTTTTTCTAGGTGTTCTAGTGTTCTTCAACCTAGCCTTGCCATTTCCTGATAGCTTTACTAAGATGAGCTTCTCATATTCAGTTAATGTGGGATGGCCAGATGGATTCGGAGCTGAGTGGGGTGGATCTTCGAACTAAAAAACAAATGGACAAGTGGTCCCTGAACCAGACTGTGGATCATAGTAAATCCATTAGCCTAGTAACCCCTAGACCGAACTGTAGGTTGTGGTAAAGCCAAATTGTGTGCCTCGGTGGTCCTATGAATCCTTTCCGGTGAATGGTAGGATATACAGTAAAGTCAAGAGGTGGATTTCTCTCCATTGGGCCTAGTAGTCCTCAAATGGAATGTACGGTAAATCCTAGAGAGTGTGTCTCGGTGTAGGGCCTAGTGATCCCTGGATCAAACTATGGATTACGGTAAAGGCTGAGAGACTAGGAGGCACTCAAATTCCTCATGGTGTAGGTGGAGAACTCCAGTGGAATCCATGCTTGTTGGTTTTTCTTTGTGTGTTCTATTGTTCCCATGTTCATGCTTGGAATGTGGCATGGGGGTGATCGGCTAAAGAGAGACTTGGCTCAACCAATCTATGGTTGGGTGGAATGTGGTAGTCCCATCTCCGGTTGATTTATTGCATTCATTAATGAGAAATTTATTCCCTTTATTTTCATGTGTAAATGTATTGATGTATATGTGGATTTTATGGTTGATATGTTTATGATATTTTTGCCCCTATTATTCTAGTTATATGTATGTTTTCTGACAGCAACTATGTATGGATCTTACCATGTTTTTACTTGTAAATGAATGGATAATATATATATGGCCTAATATATTATAACGCAGCAAATGACATGAGGGAACAATGGTTCATAGCGATTCCTCGATAAGTATGGGATCCCTACACTTAATTATGCTGCTTACACCTGTAGGTTACATGTTGATGATATGTTTGACGAAATCTTTGTCATGGCTAGTAGGGGTTTGGTTAAGGTCTTTTTCAAATTTTTCTTTTGGCATCATTATTTTCCTATTCTTTTACTGATCTTAATCTATCACTCCATTCTAGGTAGTGACGTGGGCTCTAGGCCTGAAAAAGTGGCTTAAATCTCGAGTTCACTGGCACAAAACTAGAAAATTGGGTCCCTAGATGCTGGCACATAAGCCTATGAGAGAAACTTTGGGTTTTTATACGTTGTCATGCCTATAGCATGAGATAAATTGAGGCCTAAGATGGTCAAAACTTTAGTATGACCCAAGGGAAAGTTGTTTGAAGTGTTGAATTTGTTCCTGAGGGTCCTGAAGTTGATGTTGAATGTTTATGTGTTATGTTTCCATTGATTCCACTTCCTTAAGGTCACATAGGAGGTCGAATCCAATCATAGTAGCCTCTCGTCGCATGTTTACCCTGGTTGGTTGGTTACTTGGGTAGATGTGGGAGGAGGGTGTTACAGAATGGTATCAAAGCATGGTTCACCCTTCGGACTGGATGGGCAGTGTGCGTTGGTCATGTATGAATCTCAGTTGCATGTGTGGCTCTTACACTTTCATTGCGTGTGCTTGTTGCATTAGCTTGATGATTGATTATGGTTGAAATAAGGTTTCCATGGAGAATTTGATGTTGATTTTATGGAATGCATCGTCATGAGTATATAACTGGTTACATATTGTTACCAGTTGCTTACATGTTGATTTTAGGCCGCCTACTTACATCCCTGTATGTTAGGCTACATTCTTGTAGATTTAATTACATGTATCAGTCTTGTAGGTTGATTACAAGAACTGATCGCTTATGTTCGACTACATGCGTTTATGCGTAGGTGCAGTTGATTAGGCATTTCTTATGCATGTTGTCAATTGCATGTGGAAATGTGTACAATGGAGTAATGGTTTTTTTCATGCATGAGGTCATAGCATGCATTGTTGATATGGCCTTGCATTGATGACTGGACCCTAGCTAAAATAATGTTTATGCATTGATGCACTTACTTGTTATATGTCTATATGCTATTATGATTATGTTATACATGTATTACGCTAATTTTTTATCTTGTAGAAAAGGTATATTCCCCAAATTATGATAAGGTGCGTTGATTTATTGTGATTTTGGTTATCTGAGATATAATGAATTGCATGAAAAATATCAAATGGCTAGCAAGGTGGTAGAATACATAGAATCTACCTATGAATCATATGAGCAGTGTGGTGTAGGGTACACCTCTGATTTGGTATATACATTGAGTAGCTTGAAGGAAGAGATAAGGAGTTGTAAGGTAGATAATGACCGTATCATACAGGCACAAGAGAAGCAAGTGGAGGTTAATGCAATGCTTCTTCAATGTTTGTCAGACTTGTTGCGACAAGGGCTGCTTCAGATTAGCCATGGACATGAGGATAGAACTAACATGGCATATGGTAGTAGGTCTTCTGGTAGACATAGGTCAGATAGATCTGATACGGTGAGAGATGGAAACTTGTTGGACACTACTGATAGAAGGGGTAATGAGCACAGGTACTATTCTAGTTCTAGTTCTGATAGACATTATGATCGTCATCGTTACCATCCTTAAAGGAGGAGTGATAGGGGATACTTTTTGGATGAATTCAAGAAAGAAAAACCACCTACTTTTTGTAAAGATGTGAAGAAACTGGAAGATGAAAAGGCTTGGATACTTGGGATGAAAAAATTCTTTGAGTTGCATGAGTACACAGATAACATGAAGGCTAGAATAAATATCTTCAACTTGAAATGTAAAGCAGACAACTGGTGGGAAGATGTTAAGCGGGTCAAAGACATCAGGACATATGACTTGAGTTGGTGGGAGTTCAAGAGGATTTTCAAGAAGTACTTGTCAGAGAGTTACTACAACAGTAAAGCCAAATAATTATATGAGTTAAATATGGGATCAATGACAGATGAAGAGTACACGACCAAGTTTTTGGATCTATTGAGGTATGTACTGTATCTCACTAATGAGAAGGCTAAAGTTCAGAGATTTTTCAGTGGTTTTTCATTAGCATTTAGATATCGGATTGAGTATGATGAGCCTTGGTCACTTTAGGAAGTCATTTGGAAATTGAAACATTGATATGAACATTCAAAGCATAAGAATGAATCTCAACAACGATGGAAGTGAAAAGACAAAGGTAGAGGTAAATGGCAGCTTAAGAGAACAAGCCCTCAGAATGCAGATGTGAAAGAAAATATGGCACCACAAAAGAATTTTAATGTAGCTAGACATGGACATGGGTCACAACAGCAGCAGCATACAGGTGAGGGAACTGGTCAGTTGGAGTGTTGGACATGTGGTGAGGAACACCTTAGGAGATATTGTCTACAGCATTAGGGTGGTAGGCCAAAGATATACAGTGCACAGGAGGCACAAAGCGTTGGGGATGTTGTCCATAGTATTCCTTGTATTTATGAAGAAGTGGACAACAGATAGGTAGAACACTAGGCATCTATCATTGAGATGGATGGTAATATTTGTGATAAATTTATTTCTATTTTGATTGACCCTGGATCTAATTATAACTATGTTAGTCCTTACTTGCTGGATAAGTTTGGTTTGAGTAAGGAATTGCAGAGTCTTGGTTAGTGCAGTTGGCTATAGTTACAAATAAGCAAGTTCATCATTGGGTAAGAGCTTGCACATTTAAATTAAATGGTATGTCTACCACGACACATCTAAATGTATTACTATTGGGATCATACAGTATGTTGTTGGGTATGGATTGGTTGTATCTTCATAGAACCAATGTAGACTTCTATGATAAATCTATTGAGTGTGTTGATGAAAATGGGGAACCAAGATTCTTGCAGGATAAGAAGAAAGCCACATCAGCTAGGATGGTAACATCTATGCAATAAAAGTGTATCCACATGAAAGGGTGTATGTTATTTGCAGTACACATTTCTAGTGATAAGGGTAAGGAGGTTGAGGATGCAGCTGTGTTGAGAAGGTACCTAGTTTTGCAACAGTTTTAGGATGTATTTCTTGAGGAAATTACAGAGTTTCCACTTCACAGGGAGGTAAACTTTTCTATTGAGTTAGTACTAGGGGCAGCTACAACATCAAAATCACCTTACAACATAAGCACACCTGAGCTGGTTGAGATAAATTTGCAGTTGAAGGAAATGTTGGAAAAAGGATACATTAGGCCAAGTGTATCACATTGGGGTGCACCGGTATTGTTCATTAAGAAGAAAGATGGTACTCTCAGACTATGCATCGATTACAGGAAGTTGAATAAAATGACTAGCAAGAACAAATACCCTTGTCCAAGGATTGTTGACTTGTTCAATCAGCTGAAGGGAGCAGTAGTGTTCTCGAAGATTGATCTGAGATCCAGATACCATCAGGTATGCATCAAAGAGGAGGACATTTACAATACTGCAATATGGACCAGGTATGGGCATTATGAGTTTGTTGTTGTTCCATTTGGCTTGACTACTACTCCAGCTACATTTATGTCTTTAATGTATAGTGTGTTGCATCCATATTTGGATAATTTTGTTAATGCGTTGATTGATGATATACTGGTTTATTCTAAAACTGAGGAAGAGCATGTCGAGCATTTAACAGTAATGTTGAGGTTGTTAAGGGAGCATCAGTTGTATGCTAAGCTCAAAAAATGTAGTTTCCTTGAGAGTGAGGTACACTACTTGGGGCATGTTGTCTACAAGGAGGTAATTGCAGTAGATCCAGAGAAGATAAGGGTCATGATGGAGTGAGTAGCTCCTAAGAGTGTGGATCAGGTGAGATCTTTCATGGGTTTAGCAGGATATTATAGGAGGTTCATTAAGAAATTCTTGTAGATTCCTTATCCTATTGCATCATTGCAAAGAAAAAGTTAATAAGTTTGAATGGATAGAGGAGTGTGCGGCTAGCTTTGAGCAACATAAGTAGTTGTTGGCAAATGCACCAGTGCTAGAGATTGCAGATCCATTAAAATAGTTTGTGGTATACACAGATGCTTGCAAGAGAGGGCTTGGTGGAGTTCTTATTAAGGATGGATGGGCGGTATGCTATGAGTCTTGGGAAACTAAACTAGCATGAGCAGAACTACCTGACACATGATCTTGAGTTAGTAGTAATCATACATGCATTGAAGATGTGGAGGCACTATCTTCTTGGTAGAAGGTTTGTACTTATGAAAAATCATATTAGGTTGAGGTATTTGTTTGACTAGCTAAATTTGAATGCCAGGTAGGCTAGATGGTTGGCCACGATCAGCGAGTTTGATTTTGAGATTAGGTACATCAAAGGTAAAAAGAATAGGATGGTAGATGCTCTCAGCATATTGGTATAGGTAAATCACTTGGTAGCTATGAGATCCTATGGGACAGATCTATAGGATATGATCTTGTAGGCAAGTCAGTAGGATGTCAGGTATATGGAGATTATGCACACGTTGTAGCAAGGTACAGGTACAAGTAGTGGTCTAGGTATCAGTGGAAGCACATGTATAGGCATAGGTATAGGTACAGGTGTAGATGCACAAGGTATGGATTATTGCCTTACATCAGATGGATTGGTCAGGTTCTGAGACAGGATATATATATCGAATACCAGTGAGCTCAAGAAGGTGATCTTGAGGGAGTTTCATGCAAAACCATATTTGGGTCACCTAGGTTATCAGAAGACAATAACAATAGTGAAGAGATTTTACTACTGGATGAATTTGAAGAGGGGTGTAGTAGATTTTTTGGTGAGGTGTTTCAACTTCTAGCAAGTGAAAGAAGACTATAAACATCCAAGTGGACTGCTACAGCTGATTGTGATTCCACAATGGAAATGGGAGGTTATTTCCATGGATTTCATTATAGGGCTTCCGAAGATAGAGAGACAACATGATTCCATCATGGTTATCGTGGACAGGTTAAAAAAGGTTTCGCACTTCATTCCAGTGAAGTCTACATTCTCAGCTAGCGATGTAGCACAGGTATTCATCAGAGATGTGGTCGGATTGCATGGTGTTCCAAAGAATATTGTGTCAGACTGGGATGTGAAATTCACTTCCAAGTTCTAGAGGGAGTTATTTGCAGGATTGAACACAGAATTGGCCTTCAGTACATATTATCATCCACATACATATGGACAGAAAAATACGATCAATAAGATATTCGAGGACATGTTGAGGATGTATGTGATCCATCAACAATTGAAGTGGGAAGAGTATCTTCCTTTGGTAGAGTTCGCATACAACAATGGTTATTAGGAGTCATTTAGGATGAGTCCTTTTGAGGCACTATATGGGTGGATTTGTAACACTCCTATTAGTTGGAGTGATCCGGTTAGCAAGGTATTGATTGGACCATATATGTTGGCAGACATTGAACAGGAAATGCAGGTGATCAAGAAGAATCTAAAGGAAGCACAAGATAGGAAAAAGAGTTATGCAAATAGGAATAGGTTGTTTAAGGAGTTCCAAGTCAGGGAAAAAGAATACTTATGCATCAAACCAAAGAAGAGCTCCTTGTGGATTGGATCTTGTGCCAAGTTAGCACCACAATTGTGTGGACCCTTTAGTATCATTGAGAGGATTGGGTGAGTAGACTATTGACTTACACTACCTCCAACAGTTAAAATCCATGATGTTTCCCATGTATATTTTCTTAAGAAGTATGATAAGGATGTTGATCATATGATTGACTGATCTGTATTGCAGTTGAAACCAGATGGAGAATTCCAGCCGAAGCCTCAGTATATATTGTATAAAAAAAGTGATAATGCTCCAGAACTGAACAATTGAGAAAGTTAAAGTGCAATGGAAGAACTTTGGGCCAGATGAAGCTACATGGGAGATGGAGAATCAGATGCGGGCTATGTATCCTTCCTTGTTTTCCGGTTGAGGCAAAGCAACTTTAATATGGTGTTTTCATATATGCTTTGATATGGTGTTTTAGTATATGCTTTGATATGGTGTTTGGTATATGCTTTGACATGGTGTTTTGGTATATGCTTTGATATGGTGTTTTGGTATATGTTTTGATATGATGTTCTCATATATGTTTTGGTACATGTTTTTGGTATAAATTTTGGTGATATTGTTATATGTACGGCATATGGATGTAAATACTACCATGAGCTATGTTATAAAGATCCACTAAGCAGTATGGGTGTCGTGTCATTATGATTATGTTTCCATGTTACTATGATATCATGTGGTTATGTTATCATGATGTTATGATGTCATGTGGATTGGCACTTAGTAGGATGATCATTGTAAATACCAGAATGACATATGTTATAAAGCTCTAGTATGCGGTATGTTGTCATGATGTTTTTCTTTTGAGCAAGTCCTTCATTCTAAATACCACATCGAGCTATGTTATAAAGCTCCATGAGTAGTATGTCTTCTTTCAATAGGTTGTTGAGGTATATGTGTGATTGAACACCAAGGATGGTGCCCCCAAAGGGGGAGGGTTCTGTAACAACCCTGGTGAAGATTCCATGTAATAAAAGTTAAAAACAATAACCACAATTGATGGGACACTTATTCCAAGCTGCATGTTGGGCAAGACATCCTAGGGGGTATTTGGTTGTTTATGGCTAAGGAAATTGGCAAAGGCAATGGCTAAGGATTTGGAAAGACAAAATGGAATTTTTGGCACAATTATTTATGAAAATAATGAAAATTAGGAGAAACAAGAGGTGAAAAGTCACATGTTTCATGTGAGGAGGAAAATGAAGAAAATAGACTCATTCATAAAAAGGCTTTTGAGGATCAATTAGTAACCTTTTCTTAGTTTAGCTTTGGAGCTTTCTCATTATTCTCTCTCTCTCTCACTCTTGGACACATAGAGTTTCTTGGAGCACTTTGGTATTGGAGCATGAGAGGCAAAGAAGGCAAGAGTAAGAAAAGATCAAGCAGGGAAAGGCAGGATCAAGCAGCTATAGTAGGGTTCATTGTAGGTATCAACTTGCATGTTTATTTTCCTTGCTAGATTTGGCATGAATGGTATTACATGTAGTTATTTTCTATCATGGCCTAGGTTTTTCCAGGTGTGACGGTGTTCTTCAGCCTAGCCTTGCCATTTCCTGATAGCTTTCATGAGATGGGTTTCTCATATTCGGTTAATGTGGGATGGTCGAATGGATTCGAGGTTGAGTGGGGTGGATCTCTAAATTGAAAAACACATGGCCTAGTGGTCCCTGAACCAAAAAGTGGATCACGGTAAAGCCACTGGACTAGTAATCCATGAACTGGACTATGGGTTGCAGTAAAGCCATATTGTGTGCCTTGATGCACCTAGGAATCCTTGCCAATGAATAGTGGGATATATGGTAAATCCAAGAGGTGGATTTCTCTTTTTTGGGTGTAGTAGTCCCGAGATGGGATGTATGGTAAAGCCTAGAGAGTGTGTCTTGGTATAGGGCCTAGTGATCCCTGGATCAGACTGTGGATTACTGTAAATCCTGAGAGACTAAGAGGCACTCAAATTCCTCACGGTGTAGGTGGAGAAATCCAATGGCATCCATGCTTGTTGGTGTTTTTTTTGGTGTGTTTTATGAGTCCCACATTAAATCTTGGAATATGGCATGGGGGTTATTGGCTAAAGAGAGACTTCGCTCAGCCAATTTATGGTCAAGTGGAATGTGGTAGTCCCATCTCCGGTTATTTTATTGCATTCATTAATGAGAAACTCATTCCCTTCATTTTCATGTGTAAATGTATTGATGTATATGTGGATTTTCTGGCTAATGTGTTTATGATATTTGTGTCCCTATTATGTTGGTTATATGGATGTTTTATGAAAACAACTATGTATGGGTCTCAACATGTTTTTACTTGTAAATGAATGGACAAAGTATCTATGGCCTAGTAGATGGTAATGCAGCAAATAACATGAGGGAACGATGGTTCATAATGATTCTCAGATAATTATGGGCTCCCTACACTTAATTTTATTATTTATACCTGTAGGTTACATGTTGATGATATGTTTGACGAAATGCATATCATGGCTAGTAGGTGTTTGGTTAAGGTCTTGTTCAACTTATTGCTTTTGCATCACTATTTTCCTATTATTTTACTGATCTTAAGCTATCATTCCATTCCGTGCAGTGACCTGGGCTCTAGGCCTGAAAAAGTGGCTTAAATCCTGGGGTCACTAGCACAGAATTGGAAAATTGGGTCCCTAGATGATAGCACATAAGGTTATGAGAGCAACTTTGGGTTTCTGGACATTGTCATGCCTATAGAATGAGAGAAACTAAGGCCTAATATGGTCAAAACTTTAGTATGGCCCAAGGGCAAGTTGGCTAAAGTGTTCGATTGGTTCTGTGGGTCCTGAAGCTAATGTTGGATCATTGTGTGTGATGTTTCTGTAGATTCCACTTCCTTAAGGTCATATAGGAGGTCGAATCCAATCATAGTAGCCTCTCGTTGCATGTTTACCCCAGTTGGCTAGTTACTTGTGTAGATGTGGGAGGAGGTTGTTATAGTATCTCTCAACAACCTATATAATAAAAGCAATTAAATCAGGTGGTTTTTGCTTCTGTTAAATCGCAGGCAAATGTAGATCGCCTCTGTTTGATAAAGTGCATAGTTTAGCTTGTTGTTTAGTTCGATTTGTTTTCTGTTCATAACCATTAAGCAGATTTTCTGATAGGATCATGCTCTTCACAATATTAGTCCTTGTTTAAGCTTACGTTTTAACCTCCTCTTCCTATTTTGGTTTGGATCTTTACATGTGGCTGAGTGGTTGTTGATCGAATTATCTATTTGAATTGGCTCAAGTGTTTCCCTGTAACAGAGAAATCGGAACTAGCCATTTAAAATGATGGAAAACTCAATACACATATGACTTTTAACTATGCTCCAAGACCCTTTAATTTTAATTCAATGGATTTTTGCTTAAATGGCAGATTTAACCATGGAATTATGAAAAATATGCATTATGCCTGTATACCATTGGAATGGGTGGATTTTGAATTATAGTTGTAATAATAGTGCCTTTTATTAATATGGTGGAAAAAAACTAAATTTTATGCCCATAACATTAATAATCAAATGGTTTTTAGTTAGCGACAGCAGCCATAGAAAAGGTGACTCTTGGCAACACCCTAGGATATCGAAGGGTTAGCCCATCGGAGTTTTTTTGGAATTGGCAATACAAAACTTACGAGGTTGGGAGTCTCCATTATGGAGTAGACCTGAAATCCCATTTAATTCTTTTTTGAAAATTGTATTGGGTCCAAATATCGGATGGCGAGTGGATATCGAAGATCGGAGAGGAGTCATTATCACAATATCAAAAAGATGAGTCTATCAAAGTATCAGAGAGAAAGGGATACATCTTGTAAAAAAAATGAAATGTGCAATTTTAAAATGTTACAAGATTCACAAGAGTGAAGGAGAGAGGATGTGAGGGAGGTGAGACCCATGTGGAGGTTGGTCCTCCCTCCAATAAAAATCAATTACAACCACTCTTGAATGGGCTTGGGACCTTTGACTAGCTCGATTTCCCAATAGCCACTTGATTAAAATATTAACTTATAGCCACTTGAAAGGTAAAAATCCACTTTATAATATAAAAGGTTTCAAACACTATTCAGCCACTTCTAAAAGTATTACATCCAATTTTAATTGATAAAAGCCAAAGCCACTTAATGAAAAGCTTGGTCTCAAGGCTATTAGTTATTTAATATTTACAAAATTAAATTAAATATAGGTTAACATTTACAAATTAAAAATATAAATTTAATGTACATTTTGTAACTTATGTAAGACCAAGGCAGTAAAAATGTTTGATCTTAAAATAGGAGCCATTTTCAAACCATATATCCATATGAGGTAGAACAAGCATTAAATAGGACATAATTGAGAAATCAAACTCAAGAAAACCAAAATCGAAATTGAAGAAAGTGATATGACTAACATTTAATCAAAGGGTCCCCATTATAGATATCAATAGTAAAATGAGGAGTTGTGTTTTCACCACAACACCATGGAAACAACTGATAAGCATAAAACTCCAATTTGTAGCAGCAACATTTAACACATAGTCTCATCATGACAAGAGATACCTCATGAGCTTGCAAACATATTACCATTATCTCAAAGCATCCAAAATGCACCAACCAACACATCTCACGTCACAAGACAACCCAAATAAGATAAGCCTCAAACTATTATGCAGCAAACCATAAATCCATGAAATAATAAAGCTGACCAGCAAATCCTCCAACTATTACCAAAATATCATATCACTAGTAACCACCAAGCCACATATGCATAATGCCAACAATTAAGCAGTTGTCAATAATCTTCAACTTGGAGCAGCACTAAGCTTGTAGCACAAGATTTATAAAGTGAAATACCAACAGCAATGAACCATAAAAAGATCTACTAAATGCAGCATACGCAAAGTAAAAACAACCAATCCCTTCAATGGTGGAAAAGAAAATAGGTGATATATCATGTAACATCATGACCAATAACTCAATATCTGATGGAAATAACATCGCATCATATGTAATAAAACTAGCAGTAGCTAACATATGTATTCTATATATATATATATATTAGTGAGGATCAATTATGCCTCACATAAGTTCTAGAGAAGCCAATAATGATGTGCATTCTTTATCATGTTCTCCATAGGGGCCAAAAAAAACACCATCTCGTAGCAATATAAGAGCCATAGAAATGCATATGGAGTATAATACCAGCAAGTAAATGTATAATCATCATACATCAAATCAACATGTTACCATACTCCTATTCAATAGCTAAAGCAAGTGACATAGATCATCTCATATGCATATGAATTGTGGCTTCTAATCATTGGAATTAATGCATGTCAATCTCTCTCACTAACAACATACGTAACTTGTTCATATAAAAGCAGTTTTTCATGCATGCTCAAAACAACCATAAATTTGAAGATAATCAGCTGCATGCTAAGTGATACAAAAACTATGAAGAATCATGTTAGTTATGCATACTCAAAATATACGCTCCACATACTCTAATAGCTCCTACAATGATCAAGGTTAGATTAATGCATGACATAGAAAGATTTTCCAAAACAACCTCTTTTTCCTCTTGTGCTAGCATGGATCATGATGCCATCAATAAACCACTAGAAATTGGAAGAATTTGAGATGCTCCTTTTGTACATGTGTCATCTCTAAATAATCTCATACAATAACAATTGTTACTGCTACAAAATCATGACAACCACCTACAAAATAGTTTCATACAAACTCTCTGATATGCCAACACCTCTAATGATCTGCATTCAATTTATAATGCGGCAATATGCTCTCCCTGAGACCATGCAGGCCTCATTTTTTAGTGGAAGTGTCTTGTTGCTCCTTCCTTCTCCAAATATTGTGAGGTTGATCCTTGGCATGCACATTTTTATCTACCTTCTTGACTTATTGACTTTGCATAAATTTTTCCTTTTGATTGGATTTCCTAAAACACATGGGAATATTGCAATCCTTTGCCTTATGGCCCACGTTATCACAATCATAGCATCTAATGTGCCCAATAAATGGTGGAAAAAGTTCATATCTTTTGTTGATCTGATTTCGAATCCTTACTCCATAGGTCCTACAATCAACAATTTTATGACCAAAATCATTACATAAGAAACATTACCCATAAAAGAATTTTTCTACCTAAAAACTAATGGGACTGATCTTTGAGGATGCTCCTTAATTGGCAGCTTATTTTTCTTGAAATGATTTAACTTTTTGTGTCTGCAATTGGTCGAAATGTACCCAAATTTTTTACAGCTAAAACACTTAACATTTATCATATCTTTCCTTCACACATTCTTGGGATCTTAACTTGGAACTTTATTTTGATGGTGGTTTCCTTCATTGTTTCTTGAAATTTGTTCTTTGGGCTCTTCAATTGTTGCCTCATTTACTCTCCTAATGCTTTCTTCTAATTATGATTCTAGTTTCTCACACTAGCTGATTTGATTTTTGAGTTGGTTGCCAATCTCCTCTTCAATTCCCTTTACTTTCTCTAACTGATTTTTCATATCAGAACTCTCTTCTTTAAAATTATGCTCTCTATCTTGAATAATCTAAAGAATTTTCTTCATATCTTTGTTTTTCATCTTAAGATCTTATATCAACCTTGCTTGAGCTTTGTTTTTGGCTTCAACGGTCACTATTCTTCTAAGCTCTTCACCTTTAGATTCCTGCATTGGAAATACACCTTCCTCACTTCTTGAGGAATAAACCTCAAAACATTTATCATCAACTTCTTTAATAACCCCAAAATCATCATCACTAGATTGGCAAGGAAAATGTCCATGACTGAAAATACTATTTTCCATACCTTTTACCAAGAGAAGAGGTTCTTTGAGTATTGCAGAATTCTTGATTAGTTTGCATCTCTTCTTCTTCTAATATTCTTTCCCCATTTTCTTTTCCATAATCCCCTGATCTACCCTCAAGCAATCAAGCTCCATCGAGAGAACCTACTTTGATACCAATTGTTGGAAATGTGCTCACTACTGAGAAGGGGGAGGGGTGGGGGTTGAATCAGTAGTGAAAATTTTTATCAACTTTAAACCTTTTTCCAATTACTGAATCACAACATATATTAACCCATCAGTAGATCACATCACATAAAAGAACACATGAGATTCATAAAAAAAAAAACACATGCACAAGAGAACACAAGATATTTATGGTGGAAAACCCCCTTTGGGTCAAAAACCACCCTTGTTATTGTTGCGCTTCTCAAATAATTTTATTATTATTCATCAAGAAATTCAATTACATAGAATATACAAATGGCTACTATCAGTGTGGAACTCTGACCTTCATCTTACGAGTCTACGAATATTCATCTAATCTACTAGAAGCCACCATGACCAATGAGCCTTTCCCAACTACCATTGGACTCATGAAGAAATATGTTATTTGTACTTAGTTTTCCAAAGCCCCCACTCCACTCTTCTATGTGAACCTCATTTCATGAATATTTCATACTGGAGTCAATCTAAACTACTCAACTAGAAAAACACAACAACAATCTCATCAAAGCAAAAAATCTTCTCAATATAGTACTAGCCCAATCTCAATCATTGAATCATATGCTCCACAAAACTTTTGTTGCAACAACCAATCTATCACAATCATATCATCAACAAATATAAACTCAAATAAAAAATTCCTCCTGCAATCACAAATACATTAGCACACTCCGTAAAAACCCTATCACTTTTCTTCTACATACAAAGAATCTTCATCCATTAGTACTTTTGTCTCTGCTGCTGCTATAGCTCCATGCACACTCTGTTACAAAAAATTGACTCTCCTCACAATTGTCTCTCCAAAAACCCAATGATAAATTTCTCACTCAAGAGAACCAACACTTATTTGTTTCTCTTCCTCTATTATATAATTTTCTGAAGTGGTTAAATCAATAAATACAATTTTTTAGTGGAGTTATGTTCATATGTTGGAAGTGATCCAGATCTTCGCTTCTTGACTAAACCTAACCACTAAAACCATTGAATAAGGAGATTATTTACATCTTAATCATCTTCTATAAGTTGGATGAACTTTCGACCTTTTTCATAAAAGTCCCGAACAAGTCTCGCCAAAAAATACTTAATTCACTCAAGATGCACAAGGAATGTGGAGGAATTTTAGCTTTAAGCCACAATTGCACCCATAGAACTGTTGATTTTTGGTTGCAACCGCGTGCATAGGCTTGTCTACCAGTGATTGGAGCCCTTCAATAGCATGCATGAGCCTTTTCTCCATGCAGTTGGGACAGAGGATGGGAAAACTCAAAGTTGTATTGCACAAAACTTTCCTAATTTTCTTCCACTATTTAATCATCATTAGTAAGACCTCAGGTACCCTCTATAACCACTAAAACACTCAATAAAACCACTATCACAACTCCAACATCATCACAATTCAAATTAGGTTGACTTGAATTCCAACCAACATTGTACTAACACCGGAGCCATCAAATTGCTCCACAACTTCTCTAGCACCTACAAAACCTTCAAATCATCAATGATAAACCCTGAAACTAATCATCCTAGCCAAAACTCATTCACACATGCATCAAGTACCATAGACATGACTCGACAGTGTCCAACCATTATCAACTAGGTATAGCTCCACAACCTACCAATGCATCCATACACAAGCCAAATACTTGCAATAACATATGCACTCAATGAACTAAGGTCTACAACCAATGCATAATCCAAGTACTATCTCACTAGTGCCTACAACCAATCATCAAGCCTGGTACCTTTACCAATCAACCAAGTGCATAAACAAGATTTTGCATCACTTGCTACCAACAACTCATGTTACCATGTTGATATCAATGCCAACTAACAACACACCAATACTACTAGGTTGAAATCAATTATAACCAAAAAATAACCTGTAATTCCAACAAATGCATGAAAAACAACCAAGTTGAAGCTTATGCCCTCTATTAAGGGATTAAATTAACCAAAGAAAAATAGGTAACGTATCTCACTGTTTTGGGAGACTCCCTCCTTATTATTCAACATTTGGTGAAGGGTTCCTCCCGAAGGGACAAAACAATAGAAAGTCTTATGAAAAGAATTAGGAAATTAGTGGAAGTGTTATCTTCAATAACATATTTTCCCTTTCTCCATGATCTCGAAGGTGCAGACTTATATGCTAAAGAAGGGTGTTAATTAAGATTGGGTGGTTAGAGCTAAATGGATTAGCATTACATAGATATGAAGGATTTCATTATCAATAAGTTATAGTATGAGATGTAAATTTTATTTTTTGGTGGGCCAATTTTGTAAGGTATATACATACCAAACCCCATTTTTTGTTGTCCAGTATGGATTCCTTTGGAAAAAATTATAGTTTTACTGGATAAGAGAGCTCAAGAAATATTTTTGATGATATAGCTATGTACTACCTAATGTATTTGATGTGATCCAGGCATAGACTTGCACATAAATATAAAATTATCATTTTCGTTAAAAGAAATTTTAAAATGTTTCACCTCAAAACAATCAATCTCTTGGCACATCATAAATCCAAAGTTAAAATAGATTTAGACTAAAAACCAACATAGATCCATCTTAACTACAGATCTACCAATCTTTGAGAGGGATCAAATCTCTCAAAATGTAAAGCTCATTTTGAGTGCAAAAATTAAGGAAAATTTTGCACCTCGAGTGCTTTGATTCATTTTGGCACTTGGTAGATCTGAAGTTAAAATGGATATATGATGTTTTTTAATAATATTGTTTATATTTATATAATTTCAAATATATATATATTGACATATTCTTATTTTAAATTTTATTAATCTAGATAAATAATATAGGTACTGTGTTTATAATTTTCATAATTTTGTTTTTAAACATGATGTTGCATAGTATGTTGATTTTTATATGCTTATTAATTAAATTAAATATGAATTTTTGAAATATAATAGTTATGAATATGAATTGTTATTTAATTTATATATGTCAATAGATATTAATTTTCTCTGTCTCTCCACATTTTCCACTTTTCCACATTTAGAAACATTTTTATCAATTATATATCTATTAATTAAATTTATCAGAATCATTACAAATATTCGTTATTTAATTTATTTCAATGTGATGTCTATTATGATTTTTTTTTTTGGAAAAACTATTTTATTTTATTAAATTAAAATTAAAAATTGAATTAATTAATTTACTATTTTTATTATTTTTCATTTTATGATATTTTTAATTGAGTTTAAATTGTGCTTTATTATTATTATTATTATTATTATTTAATTTAATGTTTCATTTTATGGATGCTACAAAATCTCTCCCATATTAAGTTGGCATTTAATTGTTTACACTCATTTACAATTACTACAACATCTCCACCATATTGAGCCAACATTTAAATGTTTACATTCATTTATGGACACTACAACATCTCCTCCATACTAGGTTGTAGAGTTCCTCTCGGCACGATACTTGTTTTCATTTAATAAATAAGCATAAGTAGGTCTCCTTGTGGGATGATCAAGTGGTTGGCACAATGGGATGTTATCCCATCCATGGGGTTTCAAATCCCACATGTAACGTTCCCTTCCACCCCCTTATAATTATCGAGTTGTGGGAGGTGTTACTTTCAATTAACATAACCTCCACGGTCTCACTACGAATATGGGATTACAAAAATATTCCTTCTCAAAAGCTTACATAATTAATTTTTGATATCACCAACACATTCAACTCGTTAAATATTTACAGTGGTATAAACTTTATCTCAATTTGACTTCTCAATTGAAATATATGCACGTTCTAAGTTTGGACAATCACATGGCACCACATCATCATTGCATCATCACGTGGCATCCACATGGACTTAGATCCATAGGTCCCACCAAACCCAAACTTGAGTTGATTTTGTGTAGTTATACGATATATCTAGCCTCAAAGGAAAATCTAGTGTGCATAATATTTCCCATTGTGCATATTTCTCAACCACAAGCTTGATCAGACTCTAGATTTCATCCTTTGTAAGACCTACCATGGAGCCCACAATGCTTTTTTGTAGTTTCCACGGCCATCACGGCATCCTCCACTTCATATCTCCTCACATATACCATAATTCCCATAACCTTCTTACTTTGCTTTATTTCCATGTTATATTTGGATCATAGGAGATATCTGGTATATACACAAGTGTGCACCCTTGTTACACATCTATATCTCTTGAATCTCGGATAAATCACTAGCCCACATTGACATCTGGATCCAGCAATATTTAAGTGTATATTCGTGAATTCTCTAGATCTCGAATTCCTCACCAAATAAAATAACACCCAACCTTGCCCAAGTGGGGCCTCACTAGATAGTGCTACCCAAATCATCTTGACCACAGAGCATCTAAATTATTCTAAATATGTTCCATTTCTAAAATTGCATGAAGCCTACCTAGCTATATTCCAAGACTCTTAGATACATCCGCTAGACTCAAGTCTATATGTACATTCTATATATCCAGATGCACCTAAGTGTCAAACCGTAAAAACGTATCTAGCTTGCATACATTATCCTCCCAATAATCTATCTAGCCCCATATTCAAAATGCATCCACCCATTTCATGTATCCAATAGAATTAAGTACATCCACCCATTTTGTATATTTGAATGCACTAGACGGAAAAATTATAAAAACACTTTTGTTCTGGATATATTATCTTCCCAATAATTTATTTGGCCCTATATACAAAAAAAAATTCTCTGCAATACTTAGACTTATAAAATCTAAGAACTTCAGGGGACTTTTCCAAGGTAATCCTTGAATCAGGGCATTTCCTAGATCACCCATTTTATAGAGATAAAACCATTATCCAACCATAGAATATTCTACTTGCTATACTTAGTTATCATACATTCTATAGAACTATCCATTTTTTAAATTCAAATATAGCATCCCCATACAAGATCACAAGGATTGTCCCAAGAAAATACTATTAGATCTATTGGTCTATCAAGTGTTGCACCAACCATAGTCTTTTCTTAGGAAATATAATCAAAGTCTTTAAACAAACAGACAAACATGTTATTCACAACTTATTAGACAATGGAGATCACAATATATAACAAGTTAGTTAGGTACATCCAATAGTCATACATGGCCATATAAATAGCTTTGCACTTAATGAACATATCAACAAACACAGAGGCCTCCAATCCCCTCATAACCATGAGAACATGCATATAAAGCATCTCATCATAGAAAAACAAGAATATCACATTCCACCATTATTGACACATTCATTGTTATAATATATCTCAAGCAATATTCATCATTCGTGGTGCAACACGCATGTAAGAAAATACACTTATCTGTATAACATGGATGACTGGAAATTGAGTGAGGAACTTCAACTCTCCACCCAACCATAGGTTAGCTACATTGCAATCTTTCTTGCAATTGATCACCCTCCAACAAAATTTAGATTATGAGGAGTTAAGTGCTCAGGTAATTCACACCAATAAAAATCAACCAAATGAGATAGAGTGCATTTTCCAGGTGGTTCACAACTACCTCTAGCAGTAAGAAACATAATGACTACTGCCCCTTAGAATAGATTATAGGGGTTCACCCTTAGGCACAATGAAGGTCTACTTGATTACAGTAGTATGATCTCACTCTAAGGAGGTTCCTAGCTTCAAGGTAGGCACTCTAGGAATCCATAGGACACAATGTCTCCACCTATTAAGAACTATTGAGTAATCTGTAGCACATATTATCTCCACCTGCTAACCACTTCATTCCAAACCCCACAATTTCTCCACCTACTATAGGATTCCAAAGCACACAATGTCTCCACTTGCTAATCACTACCAGAATCTAGAGCACACATTGTCTCCACTTTCTAAGCACTATAGTAATACAAAGCACACAATGTTTCCACCTACAAAGTGGTTGATGGCCTTCCAACAAGCATCCCAATGATTTAATCACCCTTAAACAAACTCTAAGTGGTTTGCAGCCCCAAGTCAAGCACTTAGATGTTAACAACCAAGAAAACTAGCACTAATGAGTTGAATTATCCACTAAGACTTAACTAGCCCATCAAAAAACGGATACACATCACCAGCCATAAACTAGCAATCCCAAGGAACATCAGCTCATCTTCTCTTGTCTTCATGCCACCCTCCTCTACATGCTCCCACATTTGTTGCACCTTGCATTCTCTTTTGTGTGCTCTCTTGTGTTTTATGTCTACATATTTGTGCATATCCCCTCCCTCAATTATTTAATTATTGGTCTATATTTTTGTTGACCCATCATCTGCCTCTTGTGTGTTGACCACACCAACATGTCTTACAAAGATATAGGTGGCATAGGGTTCATCCTTTCCCTTAGGAAACCCATACTCAACCTCTTTGTTTGTTGTGCAAACCATTAAATTTCAGTTAGGAAATTTGGTAGCCTCAATAAATGAAGTAGCCTAGTTTAATCACTTCCCAAACAACTCTTCCTCCTTAGTCTCTAAATTTGTGTCCACTCCTTCAACCTAGTCATTATTTACATTCGCACATTATTTACATGAATTAATATACACAGTGACATTTACAAGAGGGGTATAAAAAAGCGTTGTCACAGACCCCACCCCCTTAAAGGAATATCATCCTTTGTGTTTTATACACATATCAAAAAATTCAACAATGAGATTTATGTACACAAATCTCTTTTTACATTCATTTACACAATAAAAAAATGGGTAATATATTGATCCATAAATTGTCATGGATATTCCACAGGACAATTCGTCACAATAGATCTGATAATATTATATTAAAATTTTGAGATTCTACACTATTACAGTTTTATTAATCTTTAAGATTCATAAATTTAATTGTAATAAGTGCATGCATGTGAAAATAGATTATGTAGAAAAGTAAAGAATGAAAAAATAAGCTCACACACAAAAATAAAACACAAGATATCCTCTGGGAAACCTTCTCAAGAGAAAACCCATCTAGAAAGTGAGGCTAGTTCACTTTCTTTCTCTATCTGAAAATATGGATTCAGATACAAAGAAGTAATGTTTGTGGCCCACAGGGTGCTACAGTGCACAAATCCTCTATTTTTTCTCTATCTCCTATCTCTCCTCTCTATCTTTGCACAACTATGGAACAAAATGTTCTCGAAAGAATGGAATGCCTCTTCCTCCTAGTGGCCAGGTTATAACACAGCTTGATAGCATACTAGTTGTTAATTTTGACTACATCAACTCTTAACTAGAGTTACAATATAAAATCTTCTAGAGCTTTTTGAATCACAAACACATGGCTAGCCCCTTTTCCATGAATAATGGGGGTTGACACGATATCCTCCTGAACTATAGGTGTGAAAACAATAAGGTCAACTTCTCAGTGGCATAACATTTGCATACAGACTCTAATTGGCATGCTTCTTACGCAGTGGAAATATATTTGTGTGTAGAATAGCATGAAATGGTGCTCCATTATAGCAAAAAAAAATTACCCCCAAAAAACGTTGTTTGATGCTCAAAATGCTCCCGGAAGGTTTCAGACCCCATTTTGCCAAAATGGGTCCCACCCATAAAAATGGTCCTGTGAGATGATTCCTCCACTTTTTCCACTCCAAATGCATCAAGATAGATGAAAAACAATATAATTATCCAATATGGACCACACCTCCCCATTTTAAGAGGCTTTTGATCCCCAAAAGCTTATCCTTAATGAGGTGAGGAAATTTGTCCTCCACCTTCTCTCTAGTGTACCATTTAGCTTTGCCTGGAAGTTGTCCCTTCAATACAATTAGCCAAAGGTCATTTTGCCCGTGTCTTGTAGTTCTGGATCTATTATGCTAAATGATATCTTTTGTCAAATCTTCCTAAGCATCTAGTTCCAAATCTTCCACAGAAGATAAGACACGTTCCTCTTCCTAATATAGCATGGAAGGGAAACAATTGTAGAATTGAGGCTTCTGTGATCAGTCATATTTATAAGAAGAGCTTCAACGTAAATCACATGAAAAAGACCTTTGTCAACGCGTTTCGAACCAACCAGTGTGGTTCATCGTCAGGACAACTTGTCCTAACGATGAACCACACTGATTGGTTCGAAACGCGTCGACAAAGGTCTTTTTCATGTGATTTACGCTGAAGCTCTTCTTATAAATAGCATGGAAGGCTCAAAGAGTTTCATATTCTCTACATTCACAACTGAGTAAATGTGCATATCTGGTGGTAAACTGATTCTATTGGAATCATCACCACCTTTTCTAGTATCTCAAAGGGGCCATACCTCAAAGCATTTATTTTCTTACCGGGCCCCATGCAGCCTCTCTTTGTTCAATTGTAACCATACTATGTCTTCCACCTTGAATGATTTCTTTATTTTGTGTTGATCATGCCTGGCCTTATACTTCTCTTGTGACTTTTGTAGTGTTTCATGTACCTATATATGGATCTTCATGATATTCTCCATATTTTATTTTATCCCTCCAGGCATCTCTTGTAAGATCTTCCCTCACTCCTCCTTATTTCCCATATGCAATATCGAAAGGTGACTGTGGCAAATATCCAAAACAATTCTCAAATGAGGACTTTCTTATAGAAGTGTGGATTGTTATGTTGTAAGAATGTTGTATAGTATACTATATTTTCATCATAGGTCTTTGGATGCTTCTGGTTGTATCCCCTCAGAAGTTGCACCAAAGTCTTGTTGACTACTTTTGTCTGCCCATATGCCCATGGATGGAATGTTGTGGATTTATTAAACTTTGTGTCCATATTATCCCATAATGTAGTCCAGAATGAATTGAGAAATCATGTATCCTTGTCTAGAATGATGCTCCTTGGTATCCCAAAGTGCACCGAGACCTTTCCAAAGAAAAAGTTTGCTACTTCTTTCCCACTTATGGTCTTTTTATAGGGCATCAGAACACACATCTTGTTGAACCTATCAACTACCACAAATACGTAGTCATGTCCCTTCTTGTTTGTTAATAAACCTCCCACAAAGTCCATGGA
The DNA here is from genome assembly GCA_000404065.3 of Pinus taeda. Taxonomy (NCBI): domain Eukaryota; kingdom Viridiplantae; phylum Streptophyta; class Pinopsida; order Pinales; family Pinaceae; genus Pinus; species Pinus taeda. The sequence goes on from APFE030805057.1 coordinate 90,002, forward strand.
AATTCTTTCCCAAGGACGAGTAGGTACATGTAAGGGATGACATAGACCATGATTCCTATTGCTAGGCATGTTGGTACAATAAAGCATGCATCCTCTTATGAAGCTAGCTACCTACTCTTGCATCCTGGCCAATACAAATACCTCTGTAAGTTAGCCACGGTCTTCCCTACACCAAACTGCCTTGCAACCTTAGAGGTGTGGGCCTCTTTGATCAGCTGAAATTTCTCACCTTTAGGCACACATAAATTATCCAGCCTGTAGAGTAATCCATCCTAGATATGGTAGTCAACCATGTTATCACCATCATGCACATGACTTTGATGTTACAACTATTGATACACCTCCTTGAAGTCCTCATATTCTGAATATGCCTCTCTATATGCATCATCGGTGAATAGCTCCATGTGCATAAGAGTCCCCAAAGCTATAATATTTGATGTGCATGGCCTTGAAATCATGTTGGCTGACTTGTTGTTGCTACCCTTCTTATACTTGATCACCAAATGAAACTGTTGTAAAAACCCCATCCACTTTTAATTTCTGGTCTACTGTAACTTACTCTAGGCCTGAAAGTACTGTAACGGCCAGTGATCTATGTGGATTACTATCTCCTTTCCCATTATATAGGGCTTCTACTTCTTCATATCTTGCACCATGGAGTAGAGCTCCTTATCGTAGGTAGGGTATTTAAGAACTTCCCCATGAAATACTTCAAAATGGTAGCATATAGGCCTTCCTCCCTACATCAAGACAGCTCCCATAGCATACCCACTCGCATCTGTCTCCACTTCAAAGGGTTGCTGCAAGTTTGGTAATGTTAGAACTGGTGCTTGGCTAATATTGTTCTTTAGCTCTTCGAAATCCTTTTGTTGAACTTTTCCCCACAGGAAACTCTTTCCACTTGTTTTTATGGCATGGAGTGGTGTTGCCACTGTTGAAAATGAGGCTATGAACTTCCTCAAGTATTGTGTTTCCCCTTAAACTTTTGACCTCATAAACATTAGTAGGCCCCGGCCATTTCATGATGGCCTCCATCTTGGAAGGATCTATCTTCATTTCTCCTCCACCAATCACATACCCCAGATACACCAAAGACTACTGCGCAAACTCGCACTTCTTGAGATTTGCTAGCAGTTGGTGCTTCTTCAATATTTCCAGCACCTGCATCAAATGTGACATATGCTCCTCTCACGCAGCACTATATACTAGTATATCATCCAAATAGAAAATAACAAATGAATCTATAAAAGGGTACAATACATCATTCATTAATCTCATAAACGTAGTTGGTGCATTACGTAGACCAAATGGCATGACTAACCACTCATACAAACATTGCCTAGTTTTGAAGGTGGTCTTCCATGTATATTCTTCTTTGACTTGAACCTGGTGATATCCAAACATCAATTCCAACTTGGTGTAATAATTTCTTGTTGTGACTGATCTAGCAGATCATCTATCCTGGGCAGGGGGTATTTGTTCTTGAGCATGAATTTTTTCAGCGCCCTGTAATCTATACACATCCAGCAAGTCCCATCCTTCTTCAACAAAATGATGATGGGTGACCCACATGGTGATGTACTCAGTCGAATGACACCCTATTTCAGTAGTTATTGTAGTCGTTTCTTCACCTTACTTTATTCTATAACAAATTGTTTGTACATCCCAATATTTGGCAATGGGGAATCTAGAAATAGTTGGATCTCATGCTCCACTTCTCTCTTAGGTGGTAACCATTTAGGCTGTCAGAATAAATACTTGTATGCATGTAAAAACTCCTCCAATTGTTGTTTTTGTTTCTTAGTACACCCCTCTAGGGATTCCTTACCTCTTATCAACTCCTCTTCAGGCTGACTTTCTCTTAAAAACAATAAAACATACTACTTGTTGGAACTGATCAAATTATTAGCTAGGTTTGCACTTAATAGTCAGATTTTTTACTTTCCTTTGTGTGCATTGATGATGAATAATTTTATACCCTTTATGATTTGATATTGGTTATCTCTCCTCGTGAATATTACATCACACATGTACATATATGGACTCCCAAACACAACTCTGCATACATTAAGGGGAACTACATCTAGATCTACTTCGTCAATAAAATCAACACTGATAGGAAATATAATTTTAAAATACTTTGTTACCTTCATCTTTGTATCCTTATTTACCCATCCCATTTGATATGGGTTTGGATGATCATGAACTTCCAGCCCAACTTCTTGACCAGCTCTGCTGCAATGAGATTCGCCTGCGATGCTGAGTCAAACAGAGCATCAATCTTTGTCTTCTTGACCTGTATCTTTATATGGAAGAATTTGATCATTTCTTTCTCTTCCTATTGTTGAAGGCTACTTAGGTTCACCTCCTTTTTCACTGACGTGCAGACAATATTCTCATCCACATCTGAGCTGCTTTAAACTTGGTTGCCTAAATCCGTAGCCATGAGATTCTTCTTCTTATCATCTTTCTTCTTGTTTTTCGAGTTTAGCTTTGGATGCAACTTCCATCACTTCTCCTATGTATGGCTGTCAATTTTGCAGTGGTTGTCATGGTTTCTATGATCTTTGCACTAGTGTTTTGTTGCCATTATATTTTATCTTTTCCCCATTTTTGCTTCCTCTTTCCCTCCTTAAAATATTCTTGTTACTCCTTCTACTTCGATCCACTTGATTGTGCTCTCTTCAAGCCTATGTTCTCTAGGTACTGTACCTATACCCAAACCTCATCCACCAATTTGGGCTTGAACAACATCACTTTCTCAGGAAAATGGTGGTGCATACCCCCCAAATACTTGAGGAATCATCTAGGTTCTTTGGAGAGATACCAAATAGTATAGCCATCTTCCTAAATTCCATGGTGTACTCCTGCATGCTTTGGCCCGACTTTTTCCTGAAGTAATGACACCAGATCCACTAGTCCTCCATGTTCCCAATGGGATAAAAATATTACTTAATGAGGGATTTGAAATTGTCCCACTTAGTCACTAGAGGTTATCGCTCCAACTCAATTTTTTTGTGTGGCTTTCCCACCACATTAGTGCATGTCCCTCTAATTTCAGTTGCGCAAATGAGATCATTTTCCCTTCCTCAATCTAATGGATGTTGAAGTTAACTTTCAATTGTTTCAACCATTTTTCAGCTTCAGAGCATTGATCTCACTGTGGTATGGCTTGATATTGATTTTTTATTTCATTTTGAACAAGGATTGATTCACAGCACTCGAACTAGGTTTATCTCTTTTGGGTTCTTTCTTTGGTTGTTTCTTTGTGTCTTGCCAGTCTCCCAATTTCTCTTCAGATTTGTACTCTATATTCGAACCTCCATCTTCTCCAAACATCCCCAACTTATTTCTTAGGGCCTCCATGAGGAGGTTTACATTGTGGTTTATATCGGTGACTTGTTGGTCACGAGATTCGTTTACAAATTTGTCAGCCATTATTAGGGTTTTACAATTTTCAACCTCACTAACCTAGATTCCCTGCAAATATCCACAAATACCCAAAGAAACCATCTCTAATTCCAAATGATCCATAAATTGTCATGGATATTCCACTAGATAGCTTGTCACAACAGAGCTAATAATATTATATTAAAAATCTGAGATTCTACACTATTACAAATTTATTAATATTTAAGATTTATAAATTTAAATGTAATTAGTGCATGCATGTGAAAATAAATTATTTTAAGAAGTGGAGAATCAAAAAATAATCTCTCACACACACACATAAAACACAATATATGCTCTAGGAAACCCTTTCGAGAGAAAACCCAGCTGAAAAGTGAGGTTGTTTCGCTCTCTTTATCTGTTTGGAAATATGCTTGCATGTACAAAGCAGTAATGCTTGTGGCCTATGGACTGCTATAGTGCACATATCATCTTTTTCTTCTCTACCCCCTATCTCTCTTGAATATCTTTTCTCATCTATGGAGCAAAAATCTCTCGAAAGAATGGAATGCCTCTTCCTCCTAGTGGCTTGATTATAACATAGCTTGATAGCCTACTAATGATTGATTTTGACTACATCAACTCTTAATTAGAGTTACAATATAGACTCTTATAGAGTATTTTACATCACAAACATGTGGCTATCCTCTTTTCCATGACAATTGGGGGTTGATGTGGCATCCTCTCGAACTATAGGGGTGAAAAAAACAAGGTCAACTTATGAGTGGCATAACTTTTTCATACAAACTCTGATTGATGTGATTCTTGAGTCATTGGGAATATATTTGTATTTAAAATAACATGAAATGGTGTCGCACTAAAGTGGTAAATTTTTACCCCCAAAAAACGTCGTTTGATGCCTCAAAATGCTCTCAAAAGGTTTCAGACCTCGTTTTGCCAAACTAGGTCCTACTAGTAAAAACGGTCCCGTGAGTTGATTCCTCCACTTTTTCCACTCCAAATGCATCGAGATAGATGAAAAAAAATATAATAGTCCAATCCATATCTGATACCCTCAATTGATCAGCCATTTCCCATGTGGCTTCATCTAGTCTAAATTATTTTTATTACACCTTAACATGCTCGATTACTTGATTTGGGAGTGCAATTTGCATACAATCCAGAATGAAATATGGCTATAGTTGGAATTATCCCTCAAATTCCACATGTATCATATACCAATCGACAATATGATTAGAATCATGTACATATTTTTAGGCAAAGAAATTTAGAAAACATCATATGTTTTTACTGTGGATGGCAAGGCTAGTCTGTAAGCCACTCGCCCAACTCTTTTTAAGATATGAAATGGTCCCCAAAACCTTGGTTCCAACTTCGCAGAAGGTATTATTCTTAGTGAACTCTTCCTTGGTCTGATGCATAAATAAACATGTTACCCACCTTGGAATTCCTTATGCATTCTCTATTGATCTGCATATCTCTTTTGTCTGTCTTGAGCTACTTTCAATTTATGTCTGATAGAAACTACTTCATGTTTCATTTCCTTCATCATATCATTTCTAAGAACCATCCTTTTCATTGGATCGTTCCATCTAATGGGTGTATTACATTTTCTTTCATATAGAGCCTCAAAATGAATCATCTTCAATAATTCCTCATACCCATTGTTGTAACCAAATTCTACCAAAGGTAGAAACTCTTCCCACCTCTTGGGTTGATGCATGACATACATTCTTAGCATGACTTCCAACACCCTGTTTACTATTTTATTTTTTCCTTCTATTTGAGGATGATACAATGTAATAATTACTAACTCTATTCCCAAGCTAGGAAACAATTTTATCCAAAACTTTAAGGTGAACTTGGCATCCTAATATGAAATAATATTCATGGGTAGAACATGCAATCTAAACATTGAATCCTTCATGAAAATATGAGAAATTTCCTTGTGGCTAGACTTGATAGCTATAAAATGAGTTTCCTTACTCATCTTGTCCACTACCACCATTAGGGAATTATGTTGTCAAGATATTCTTGGTAATTATGTAATGAAATCCATAGAAATGAATTCCCACTTCCACTCAAGAATGGGGATTGGTTGTAATAATCTCGCTTGATGTCTACACTCAACTTTCACTTGTTGATGGTCCAATCATCTAACAATATACTCGGAAACATCCTTTTTCATTATTGACCAATAGTACATGTTTTTCATAGATGTTATAATTTTTCGATAACCAATATGACATGATTAATGTATTTTGTGAAACTTCTCAGAGATGAGCTTCTTCAAGCCTCTCAGGTCCCATACAAGGTATATACCATCTTCCATTAGAGAATAATTCTTACTCAATTCTCATTCTACCTCTTGTTGCAAGTGTTCCTTCACATGATGATAATTATTATCTTGAAGTAATGCTTCTTTGATCCTTTCTTTGATATCAACTTCACAAGTACTAATGGTTGCCACATGAACCACTTGCACCCTTATACTAAATGCATCTACTACTTTGTTTTCCTTTCCTTTGATATATTTTATTTCAAAATAAAATTCACTAATCAAAGCTATCCATATTTCTTGTCTTACAATTATCTTGTGTTGGTAAAATAGATATCTCAACCCTCCATGATCTGACATTAAAACAAACTCCTTTCCAATCAAGTAGTGCCTCCACATTTTTAATGCATGCACTATCGCTACTAGCTCCAAGTCATGAGAGACATAATTTTTCTCATGCCCATTCATCTTCATTAATTCATAAGAAACCATATGTCCTTCTTGCATTAGGACTCAACCTATCCCCTCTTTACAAGCATTGGTGCAAACCACAAAAAACTTTTTAGGGTCTATTATTCTCAATATAGGTGCATGTGTGAGTAGGTGTTTTAATTGTTCAAAATTAGCTATAAACTCTAGTATCCATTGGAATTTAACTCCTTTACTTTGCATTGATGTGATTGGATTCCCAATCCTTGAGAAATTTTGAATGAATCTCTAGTAATACTTGGTCAATCCCATAAAGTATCTAACTTCTGCCACATTCTGAGGAGTAGGCCGCTCCATGAAGGCTTTGAGCTTATCAAGATCTACTGCCACTCCTTCCTTGGAAATGATATGTCCCAAATAATAAACTTGTGATTGGAAGAAATTACATTTGTTGAATTTGGCATAAAGATTGTGATCTCTCAGCAATTACATAATTGCTTCCAAATGTTATTCATGTTCTTCGTTGGCTTTAGAATAAACTAAATGTCATCTACAAATACCAACAAAAACTTTCCCAAAAACGGATTTAGAACATTATTCATCAAACACAAAAACATTTTTGGAGCATTGGTGAGTCTAAATGGCACCATCAAAAACTCGTAATGCCTATACCTAGTTTTGAAAGTTGTCTTGTGGATGTATTCATCCTTAATTCGTACCTAATTAATAAGGCCACAGTCGATGGGACACATATTCCAAGCTGAATGGTGGGAGAAACATCCTAGTGGATGTTGATTCAGTTTACTATTGCAAAATGAAATTGGCAAAGGCAATGGATAAGGCTTTGGAAAGGCAAAAGGGCATTTTGGCGCATTTATTTATGAAAATAAAGGAAATTAGGAGAAAAGGAAGGTGAAATGTCACAGGTTGCATGTGAGGAGGAAAATGAAGGAAAATAATGGAAAATGAATAAAATAGAAGCCTCATTGATGAAAAGGCTTCTGAGGATCAGTTGGTAAGATTTTGAGAGGTTTTCGTGGAGCTCTCTTCTATTCTCTCTCTCTCATACTCCTTGATACTTAGAGTTTTCTTGGAGAACTCTTGGAGGGTGTGGCATACTTTTATTTTTGGAGCAAGAAGGAAAGTGCAATAGGGCATTGGGATCAACAACTGCAACATTTTTTCTTGCAAGTACCAAGTTGCATGTATGTTTTCGTCACTAGTTTTGGCATTCATGGCACATGCATGTGGTTTCTTGGTTATGATCTATCACTAGCATGGAGGATTGCCTGGATTTACTGTGGATTTCCCTAGCCTTGCCATTTCCTGGATAGCCATGGAGGTTGTGGGTTTATTTGCTCGTTTTTTTTTGGTTGATTCTCATGTTTAATTAGCTTTGGTTGAGTTATTAGTTCCTAGAAGTCTTGGTTGGACAAACGCTCTAGAAGCCCTGTAATGGCTTGGGTTGACTTACTAGTCATGTAGCCTTGGTTGGAAAAATGCTTTGGAATCCATGTAACAACTTAGGTTTAGTTATTAGTCTTGGAAGTCTTGGTGGGTTGAGTTACTAGCCCTAGAAGCCTTGGTTGGGAAAATGCTCTGGAAGACCAACATCAGTTGTGGGTTGAGTTACTAGTCCTAGAGCCTTGGTTGGAAAAACACTCTAGAGCCTGGTAGAAGTTGTGGGTTGAGTTACTAGTCCTGGAGCCTTGGTTGGAAATATACTCTAGAGCCCAATAGAAGTCGTGGGTTGAGTACTAGTCCTGGGAGCCGGCTTGGAACAAACGCTCTAGAGCCTTGTAAGGTTGGGATAGAGACCAATTAGATGATGTTTTGGTGATGTTCGGTCGTGAGGTGGAACCACTATTTGATGGGTTGAGGTGGATGGCCTCTCGAAGCCGTGGATGGTTTTTTTTATTGATGTTTTCTATGATATCCTACATTCATGATTGGAATATGGCACAGGGGTGAATTGATGAGGAGATATTTGGCTCAACCATTCTACAGTCGGCTAGAGCATGGAAATCCCATCCCGGGTTTGGATTTTTCATCATTAATGAAAGGTTATTTCTCTTGGTATTTCTATGAGCATTATGATGGATTATATGTGGTGTATATGGTTGTGATTTCATTGATATTTTTGTCCCTATTATGTTTTATGATAGCATTATTGTATGGATATCATCATGTTTTTACTTGTAAATGAATGAACAATGTATCAATGACCTAATGGATGGAATGGTAGTTAAAGTGATAAGGAAGAAATGCTTCATGGTGAATCCTAGATAAGTATTAGGCCCATATGCTTAGATTTGTTATTTACACCTGTAGGTTTCATATTTATTAAGTGTTTGACAAAATGTTTATCATGGTTAAGCTTGGTTAGGTCAAGCCCTTGATCAAGTTTTGCATTAGAGGATTTACCTTGGTGTCATTTATTGTCTTCAAAAGTCTCATCAAATTCTAGGCATTGGTTTGGAGACCAACCCTAAAAGAGTGTCTTAAATCTCGCTTTATCTAGCACAGAACTGACTAAAAAAGGTTGCAGTCTCTCCCTTGCAAGAATTTTGGGAGCGAATATAGGGTTCCAATCACATTCATGCCTTGTCATGGGAGTAAATTTGAGTTTAGTTCATTGAAATTCTAGGTTAACTCAGGGGTTGGAAACCTAGAGTGGTGGATTAGCTCTTGGGGTTCGTGAAGCACCTTAGGGAGGTCTATAAGGTCTTGTTTTGTTGACTCCATTTCCTTAAGGTTACCTAGGAGGTTGAGCCTTATCATAGTGGCCTCTTATCACATGTTTACCCCAGCTAGCCGATTGCTTGGGTAGATGTGGGAGGAGGGTGTTATAGTTGTAGCAGTCGACTTTAGTCTTGTGGCTTGCTAACCAATCCATACTAACTAGTATGTTAGATGAACCCAATGGAAATATATTCAAATTTTCATATGTGGGCATGTCATTTATCACTATTAGGCATAACTTCACCACATCTTCAACTAGCCTCTAGGCTCTTAGTCCCCATTGCTAGTTGAGCTGACCATGACTTTTCATACGGTATCCTCCGTAATGCACACTTATTTATAACCTTTGGGATAACATAACTAAAAATAGAACTTAGTTCAATCAAAATCAAAACAGGTTGGTTATTGACTATACCTCCCATCTTGATCGTTGGTGGTTGGTAATCGATCTACTTGTTGTCCAACATGACATAGATTTGTGGCACATTATGAACCACATCATTCATTTTCTTTCCTTCTTACACATTATGCAACGTTGGGTTGTTCCGTTATTGCTGAGGAGAATCTTTCTCCATGTGGTTCTCTCCACAAATCTAACATTGTATGGGTCCTCTTCCAAACCCCTCGACTTCCTCTCCTCCAGGTTGAGAGAACCTATATTTATTAGCAGTAGTATATTTTTTTTAAGTTCACCCTTGATAAGAGTGGTAAGCTTCACATTCATTCCTTCTAGTTGATGTCTTGCAATATTCTACCCTCTTCCTCTAAAACTACCCCTGCCTTTTCCTTTCCAATCAATTCAAAGCTTTGTCTTATGCTTGGAAAATTCATAGCAATAATTCATCTTTCAGAGGGTGTCCTCCAAGTTTTTTGGCTCATCAAACTCTAATTTTTCCCTCCAAACCTTTATCAATCCACCAATATACCTTTAGATATTTACCTTTTTATCCTTGATGTAAGGCACATACCTTAGCAGCTCCAAGAATTTGTCGGTATACTCATCAGCTGTCAATTTCCATCATTTGTGCTCATGGAATTCCTTGATTTTGTATTCATAGTACCTTTTAGATAGGTACTTCTCTTGGAAATATGTCTCAAATCTCGTTTAGGACATCTCCATTTCTCTAATGTCCTTTTTATTTCTTAAGTCTTCCCACCAGATATTAGCCTTGCATTTCAAGTTGAAAATGGCTACTCTTTCCTTCATATTCTCAAAGTAGTCACACACCCTGAAATACTTCCTCATCCCTAATAACTATGCTTCTACTTCCTCGGCCTTCTTCACCTCTCCATGAAAAGTATGATGTTTTTCCTTCTTAAATTCTTCTGCCTTTAGATCTTTCCCTTTCCTTTTTTGCTAGTAATGTCTCTTAGTTGCAACACTAGAAAATTGCTCACGATTGTTTATTTCTCTCTCTAAAATACTTAGTGGAGTTCCTCCTCTCATTTTATCTTCACATTCTCGCATCTGCCTTTTCTTGTATTTTTTTCCTTCTACACCATCATTCCTCAATTTGTGCTTCCAAATTCTAGATGTACTCAACTTAGATTTATGACTTCATGGGTATTTGTCACCTAGGTCATGTTTCTTATGTATCCACAAGTTTGACAAGATCTACAATGTAACTACATTTACTTCTTCTTAATTTTATTGAGCTCTGAAAATCTACTCGTTGTTAGCCTTGCAACTTCTCAATTCAACCCTCAAACTTCTAAGGTTGTCCACCAAGTCAAGGGAATCTTACCCCCCTCACCATTCCAACTTATTATTCTTCTTGACAATTTTGGGATATATCAATGTTGTACTACACCATTCGGTTACTTATCCTCTTACTATATTGTTGTTCCTTGGTGTCTTCTTATGTGTTTTTACACACACATAACTGTTAGCCAACCAAAGATACAAATAAACATATTTATCCATCACCTTGGCATATTTTCAATAAGAATATTGATGTGAGGTTATCTGAAACATAAACTCTCAAGTTAGTATGCTAGTGCTAGTTAGAAAACAAACATATCAAAATATATGGTGCCAATAATTTTATCATTTCACAATTTTGATATCAACACATATATGCATACAACATACAATCTCTAGTCAAAATTTTACAATCATTACACATTTTCACATATCAAACAATCACCCTTTAAATATCACACTCTATGATTTATACCACATTGTAATGGAAACCAATTTTATTTTCCCAAGGGTCTAGAATTGAACACTTTCTCTGAGGTTACACCCTGTAACATATCTTTTAAACTTATCCTCCTAGGCCCATTCAGCCTGAGTGGTAAATTTGAGTTCTTTGATACCACCCTATAATGCTCCCTCCCACCCCATTAGACTTATTGGGTTGTGGGAGGTGTTACTTTCAATTAGCCCAAAATCCATGGTGTCACTACGAAGATGGGATTACAAAATTTTCCTTCACAAAATCTTACAGAATTGATTTATTATATCACCAACATGTTAAACTCATTAAGAGATTTCTCACAGTATAAATTTTATCTCGATCTAAATTCCATAATTAAATATATGTCCATTCTAAGTTTGGTCAATTACATGGTGCCACATTTGTCATTGCACTACCATGTGGCATCCACGTGGACTCAAAATCGTAGGTCCCACCAGACCCAACCCCATGGTGCTTTTGCATAGTTAAATGTTATATCTAGCCTCAAAGGAAAGTCAAGTGTGCACAATATTTCCCATTGTGCATTATTTCTTGACCCCCATATTACATGGACTTTAGATTTCCTCCTTTACAAGGCCTATCATGGAGCCCACAATATTTCCACCTAACTGTCATGACCAGTGTGGTGTCCTCTACCTCATCTCTCATTTTGGGTCCCATAATGTCCATGACCTCCTTGCCTTACTTCCTTTAAATGTTATATCCATATCATAGGATATATTTAGTGTATACGCAGGATTGCATCCTTTCTAGTGACACCCAAATCTCCCAGGTCCTAAATAACTCATCAAACCACTTCAAAATTTGGGTCCACTAATATTGATCCGAGTTGACTCAACTCCCGGATTTAACAAAGATATTTTACTGTCATGATTTAGTTAGAATTGCATTTTAGAATAGCATAAATGAACATATATGCAGGCTTAATCAAATGGAAACATAATAACAATCAGCAAATCATAGACATGAGACGTCGATAACGAAGTTTGTCCAGTGTGGACTACGTCTTCGGGCCCAATGTCAAGATGGTGTTGGTTGCTTCATTCAGTGTTGTAAATGGTGAAGATGTACATGGATTATGTTTTCTGTCATACAAGGATATGTTCCCTCTACATGAGTGGTAAAGTCTCTCCACGAGATGTTCTGCTACAGGAACTATCACTCACAATGGACCTCCTATCAGCATGACATAATCTTACACATGGTGACAATGAGTATCCCACCATAATTTTATCAAAGGATCTCAACCAAAACACCCATGGTGACAATGAGTATCCTGCCATCATGGCAACAAAGGGATCTCAATCCAAACATAAATAACAATCCATGATGAATACATCTCACATGAAATAGACACAAATATTTTGCATCATACATCAAGAAGGAATCAAAACAACATAGTACATCTCACAGAAAATGATCAAAGAAGTACATGACAACAACACTTCATATACCTCAACTCTAATGCTGATTGAAGAATGGAATACTCGATTGTTGGATCTGAATGCACCATAGAAACCGTGGCATCACATGGCATAAGATTGATTGTCCACACTCTGAAGTCTGACACCATTCTCCAATCTGGAAAATGGCCGAAAAATAGAAGGCTCAGCTGAAAAAATTGGGTACACCACTAAATTTGTGTTGTCGAGAGGTCTAAAATTGACTATCCAAATTTTGAATTCTGACACCGACAAAGTCTGGGCCTGTAGGAATCTTTTAGATTCCCTCACAATTCTCCAAAGATTCCCTCCTCTGGTTTGACTGGAGATCTACAACTCAATTGAGAAAATTGATCTCACCATTTAGATCCTTATGAAATTCTAGGAAGAATGAGTATAAAGTTGGCTACATTTTGGATCTGGGAAATTTCAGCCTCTAAGGGATCTGGAAGATTCCCTCAAGATTCTCGAAGATCCTCCTCTGTTGGGAATCTGAAAATATGCTGCTCAAAACATGAATCTGACCTCACCATTGCATTCCTTGCGAAAATCTGAGAAAAATGACTATAAACTTGATTACATTTTGATAAAATGAATTTTACCTCCCCAAGGAATCTTAAATATTCCTCAAAAGTATCAAAAGATTCTTGTCTCGAAAAGCGTGTCAAGGTTCCACCTCCTAGAATTGCATCATGGTTCCATCTGGGCGTGGTTCTGCTACACGGAACTCCGTTCTAGGGCACCTTTGTTCCATTGGTTCTCTTCATGTTTCGTTCTACACTTTCCCCTGTGCAAATAACTGTGTGAGGGTCTTATACATAATGGGTGGCGGATTTAACAAGAGCACCCTCTTGGAACATTGGTTAAGGCGTATGGATAGAGGCAAGGCAGTCGGGGGATCAAATCTCGATCCCACCAAAATAGACGTGGCGTTTATTTTATTTTTTTGACATACGATTTGTGTGACCGTTGTTATATATATGGTACACGGTTTGTATGGCAGTTTGGCTTGTTGTGGGGGCACATTCTAAGTGGATGCGCCCGGGTGGTGGGCCAGCTAGGCTGGCCATGTGGGTTCAAGCCCTGCTGCCTCCGGAACTCTTACATATGGCACATGGTGTGGGTCGGGTCCACTGGAGGTGGCCTACCCATTATACAACGTAATATATGTACATTCTATTACACGATGGTTGTATGTTGGTTGGGGCTGTAGGGGTCATGGCCTCCCGGCCTATATTTAATTCATATTTCATTTTAATATATGGTTTGGGAGGGGGCATGGTGGGGGTCACGACCCACAACCTCATCACGTATATTTTTTTATTTTTTATTAATAACAGGTTTTCTTTCGATTTTGTCTAATATAAGGGATATTAGACAAATTAAAGAGGTAACAATTTCGCCCACTCTCGGGAGCTAAGTTTCCACACCGGTTGACGATGAATTTGTAGGACACTTAAAGTTGGCCCACTACTGAACTTTGACTAGCTCTATCTCCTCCATATGAGCTCGGATTTGAGTGCCATTCACACTATTGGAATCAGGGCAACGAGCACTTCGATCTGGTGCTAGTTTGGGAGCAATCTAACCACTTTGAATTTTGACCATTTATGAGTCCTCTAGGACTTCTGCATGTGTCTAGAGCCACTTGATCAATCCTCCCTACTGAGGAGCTTTTGTTCCTCCAAAATCATGAAAAATAATCTACAACTTCTTTTTACATGGTGTGCACCACAAGTGTCTGATAAGTCACCCTTCCATCTCCTTCACCTTTGTCCTTCAGAGCCATAAGCGAGGATTTGACACCTGCATCCCCTACAAACCTGTAGTGCATTGTTTTCCAAATTGCATGCTTTATTTACAAGACCAAATAATGACCCAAGCATCCCATACTTGCCATACATTTATAACACATACTCGACGGTCAAGTTTACATAAAAATGGAAACAATACCCCAATTATCAAAACAAGGCAAAAATATCATTGTTTCTTCAACAACTAATGTAAAACACATTATCACTACAGCACATGATTTACAAAAACAAGGCCAAACACTATTGTTTCTTTAAAATTGATGGAAACACATCATCCCTTCCATAGTTTAAAATGCAACACAAAATAATGCTAGACATCATTGTTGTTGCAACAAGTGATGGAAAACACTTCATCGCTTTTATAGTTTAAAATGAAACACATGACTGGAAAAATAAGACCATGACATTCTACCACACCTCGAAGAACCATTTATCACTTATCAAAGTGAATGGGTCCTCTCCTTATGGCACAGTTGCGGGTCGAACAATTGTTTCACCTAGTTCATGGACAGATGCTTTGTCATCACAACACTTCTCTGGATGGAGCCCCCAACATGTGGCTCTTTGATGACCACCTCAGTTGGAATGACTACAAAAATTATTCTTCCTCCAATTCTGCTTTACCTTCTTCTTTGCCTGTTGTTGAGAGGATCTTTCAATCCTCATCCCTTATGGGTCGTCTCCTTGTGGCGCATTTGCTAGTCGAACAATTGTTTCACCTGATTCATGCACGGATGCTTTGTGCTCGTGACGCTGCTCTAGATGGAGCCGCCAACATGTGGCTCTTTGATGACCACCTTTGTTTCAATGACTAAAGAAATTCTTCTTCCTCCAGATCTTCTTTACCTTCTTCTTTTCCTGTTGTTGAGAGGGTCTCTCATGCCTCGTCCTTTTTCATGCTACTATTCTTTTCCAACACTTAACAAAAACATGGTTATGTAAACCACAAAAAGTATATGTTTTTCGTTGCCATGATTTATGCCCATGATTAACAACATGATTGTAATCGAAATGAACATTCGAATATTCAGACTTGTTATACCTTTCCTTGATGTCTCTAGTGAAATTATGGTGATGAGAGCTTGCCTCAACTCTTTCCCTGCAATGGGCATTGCCATGGGATGATGGTGATGTGTTCCCATCATTTTCTTTCCTCAACAATTTCAACATTGTTTCAGAAGAATCTGACACCTTCAAGCATTCTCCTTTGGTATATCCCAAGCCTAAAAATCAAGGCTTTTTCACAACCTCTGATGCCAGAGTTATGCCTTCATTATTAACACCAAGTTCTTCTTCTTCCTTGTACGTCATCCTGGTAAGGAGCCTCAAGTTTGTACCTGTAATTGGTACCTCCACATTTCCAATAGAAATTATAATATGTGAATATGAAATTGAAGGGAAATCAACATATTTTACCTCCACTCTCGATTTGGAAAGAGCCGATGAGGGATTCTCATCATCTATTGTTGGTGGTTTGCTAGCTATCTTGGCGCATTCCCCAACTTTCTTCCCGACATAGCCAAGTCCTGCTTGATAGATAATTCCTCTACATCGATGGGGTTGAAAAGGAGTTGGCCATTAATGCCCAAGCCTTTTCCTTCATACCCCATTTACTTTAGTATTTTGGGGCCAATTCCTATGGTATGATTTTCTAAAACAGCAAAATCATCATCAGGTAACATACATGACATCGAAGAATTACATTTTAACTCACAGGGGTCACACTGCAACTTCTCAGGGCCTTGTCCTTAGCTTGTAGTTGTCATAGTAACCTATGTTTCTCCTCTTTCTCTTCTTGTAGAAGCATCTTCAATTCAGTGTTATCTTCTTGAAGGCTATGTTTGTTGTGCTTCAGTTCTTCCAAGGCCTCTTCCGTGGCTCACAATTGAAGCTGCAATCGCTGCTTTTCCTCTGTCTCTTCCTGTAGAGATTCATACATTATGTCCATATTTTTGGACACTCTAAGCATGGTCTCATACAATGCTTTTTCATCCTCCATCACTACGTGTTCCATTGTTCACACTCGCAATTCACATCGACGTGAAGACCACTCTGATACCAAACTTGATCCCAGTTGACTCAACTCCCGAATTTAACCAAGATATTGTACTCCTGTGATGTAGTTAGAATTGCATTTTAACAGATCATAAATGAACATATATGCATGCCTAAGAAAATGGAAACATAATGACAATCAACAAATCATAGACATGAGACGTTGATAATGGAGTTCGTCTAGTGTGGACTGCATCTCTGTGCCCCATGTCAAGATGGTGTTGGTCGCTTCATTCAGTCCTGGAAATGGTGAAGATGTACATGGACTATTTTTTTCTTTCAAACAAGGATATGTTCCCTCTACATGAGTGGCAAAGTCTCTCCACGAGAGGTTCCACTATAGGGACTATCGCTCACAATAGGCCTCCTATTAGCATGACATAATCTTACACAAGGTGATAATGAGTATCCCACCATCATGGCATCAAAGGGATCTCAACCAAAACACCCATGGTGACAATGAGTATCCCGCCATCATGGAAACAAGGGGATCTCAATCCAAACATACGTAACAATATATGATGAATACATCTCATAAGAAATAGACACAAATATTCTACATCATACATCAAGCAGGAATCAAAACAACATAGTACATCTCACAACAAATGATCAAAGAAGTACATGACAATAACACTTCATATACCTTGTAGAGCCTCTATTCTACACCTACTTATCTACCATTTTCCTCAATCTTTCCTTATCTTTCCTTCACTTTTGCCTCATTTTCACCATAAAATCAACCAGATCATTACATTAGGTGTTATTAAGCATGATCAAGCAAGTTTTGCTAATGGATGACTATTTGTTTAGATTTT